>JBBYHM010406829.1:0-12574 GCA_038381775.1 Adansonia rubrostipa
AAACAATATTGAAACATAAATTTTAAATAGAATATCAAGGCTAAAAGAAAATAGAAAATAGTACGTATAAAAAATACGAGTTATTGTCTTAAGGTTTTTAGTAATTTTATGCATAAAATATGTGTAAATCAATACTGCAATAAAAAAATAAACTATAAATACTACACAAAGTGGAAAACAAAAAATTAAAAAAATTAAAATATATATATGATAAGATATTATTTTACTGAATACGAACACAAAATTTAACGATTGAGTCAAAGTAGAATCTTTGACCTTAAGATGACTATTTACTCCCTCTCATGTGCTTAATATTTTCATAATTCATCTCCCAAGTCTCCTCAATTATGTTAATGTTAGGAATACCCTAAGGATGAAAGAATTTTGATGTATTTCATTAATTTGAACTGATTATTTATATATATTCGAGTTTTCATTAAATCAATTCTATTTCATCCTCATTTAAGATTTACATGTTAAAGTAAATGTAAGCAAATATGGCTTATTGACTACTTGTGTTTATAGCATTAGAATGTTGCATATAATGGACTTTATACGTGAGAAGACAATATTCTAAGGTAAGTAATCTAAATTGATAGTCCATAGTCTATAAGGTTAATGTGAGCAATTAACTCATGTTAAGACTATCATGTCATCTAAATCCAATTCAGGAGATGGCTTATCTTGGTCATCTGGAGCGGTTTGACTCCTAAGTAGAGACATAGATATATTACCAAGAGGTGGTGATATATTGGATTGGACCAAACTGCAATTAATCCATCAATAAGTCCATTTACATGCATTAATTCACTTTTGATGTTCATTGTGTAATTACCTTAATCTTAAGTAAGTAATTAACTCTATGTGTAAAACTTAATGCTTTGACGTTCCAAAGGCTAAAGCGTCTCGAAGTAGTAAGCTACTAGACCGCTTCGTTGGGCATATGACTTATACTCGATGAGAGCTTTACTTATAAATATGGAATCATAGCTTTCATAAAGAGTTATGGTTATCCTCTTAGAAGGTATTATACAATATAATGAAAATGAACAAGCCCTCAGTCATTTGTATGTCAAATAATAAATTGTTCACATGTAGTGGACAATTATTTTCTTATGAAGAGTATAATGAAACTTAACCTTAAGTTGATTATAGATATCATATGAGGGTATTACACAAATGATAAGGTCACTGGACTGAAAGGTTATTTATAAAGCTTACGTAATACGGTATATAATTGGGATTGCAGTCTCAAGTCTTTAGTAGAATGACTTTGAGATTAATAATTATGTGATTAATTATTTACGATAGAATGATTAACAGATAGATTACTAGAGCCTAATTATATATGTCTAATTGGTATCTATAATAGCTCAATATAATTTCTTAATAATTGGTTATTAATCAAAATATCTAGAGATGGAAGATTCTCAATATGATATAGTAATACGCCAGATTCACTCAGTTTAGGAGCATGGGCATTTTCTTCGATAAATAAATGAAAACAATTGGTATCTTATTCTCTCTTTATTTCTCCCAATGAATCAAACAAATGGTAAATGTTTTAGGAATAACTAATTACATGGATATTTTCAAAAATCATTTAATGTTTTAGAAATAACTGTAAATTTTTTACCACATGGATATAACCATTTTAGAAATTCATTTAATATTTTAGAAATAACTAATCACAAGGATACTTCTAAAAATCATTTAATGTTATAGAAATAATTATTTATAGTTCGAAAAAAATAACTAATCACATGCATGGCTATAATCTTTAGATAGATTTTGACAAATCTATACTTGTTGATGCTCTCTTTACGGGTATCGAAAGCTGAGTGTAACTCTGTAATACAAAGAAAGTCAGGAAGACGCCGGAGTTTATGCTCTGGGAGCACTCTTCGATGGTTAAGTCAGAATGACACTTTGTATATTGGTGTGGATATATCTAGGGGTCAAATCGCTTACCTTTGGGCTTGTTTGCGCTTTTATAGGTGTTGTTTGGAGACATGGTGTCAGGTGATTTAGTAGCGATGTGACCAGCACTGAGCTAAGTGTTAGGCTATGGTGCCTCATGGTTGGCTCCGTTAGTCGGCCGCCATTCAGAAGATGTCAGTTGGCCGCCACTCAGAAGACGTCAACTCCGTAATTAAGTTATTGTCGAAAAGGTCATGTCGTTGTCAGGTACTGTTGGATGACTACTTGTATGATGTTGTTTGGTGACCGCCAGTATGTGGTCAGGTGCTGTTGGGCTAGGCGATCGCCTATATGTGTGACCGCTTGTATGGTGTTGTTCGGCAACCGCTAGTATGTAAAGGTATAACAATTGTCCCCCCGCAGTCCAAAAGGCAGTAATAAAGTGACTCAACATTTTGGACATCTGTAAGGGGCAAGTTAGCGTGTGGTATTTGTGGCATAACATTCAGAGGGCAGGAAGGTACAACTGTCAGTATTAATGGTGCAGTAATGGCAGTGTGGGAAAAGGAGTGAAGTGAATAAAATTGGGACACGCATCCTGACAAAGGGATTCGTAAGGGCGTGTTGAGGGGCGTGTGTCAGAAGGGGGCAGGGTGCTAGTGTTGTGCAGTAATTTCACTAAGGAAGGCACAAGTGAGGTGGCGACACATGTTGATTGGGGAATGTGAAGAGCCAAAAGCATTTTACTATATAATAGGGGTGTGAGTCTTAGTAGATTTTCATGTGTTTGGAGAAAGAGAGCAGAATAGAATGTGGGTGTTGTAGAGTTAAAGGGTAAGCTTTATAGTGAAGATACTATTTTTTGGGAGTTTGTCTTAGCGTTGTTAATACTTTTGTGTGTTGTTTTGGTAGCAATCGTGCTTGTGGAATTGCGAGTAGGAGCATTACGAAGAGTGAGGGCTTTTTGTGGTAAGTTTCAGTGAGTTTCTTTTATCGTTTTATTATTTTGGGTCTATTTGGTTGTAGCATATGGTAAAGAGAGGGAGGTTATTAGTGAAGTTGGTGGCTAGAAAGGGTAGATTAGAGGAAGTAAGGAACGAAGTAAGGATGATAGTTGGGCATTTGACCTAGGAGGGATATCAGGTCGTGTGATAGTGGAGGAAGAAGATATAAGAGAAGAAGTGGTCATCGATCAGAGTGACGATCAAGGTGACGAAGCATCGATGGGGGGCGGTGTTGAGGAGGCAATCACCGATATAGATACAGAAGTGGTGGAGATGTATGACAGGTCTGTGAGCATGCAGGTCATCTGGAGGTGGATGTATGATAGGGGGTGGATTTGGGTAGTTACCAGATCACCGAGGCAGAGCTGCAACAGAGAGTTACATTTGCTGAAAGGAACAGCATGGCATTCTACCTTCATATCTTCAAGGCAGGGTTCCATCTATCCTTGGAGCCATTTTTTTGTGAGCTGCTGGAGGCGTACAACTTGTCGCCTCACTAACTAAATCTGAATAGTTAGGCAATCCTGCTGACTTATTTCTTGGTATGTAAGGAAAAGGGATAACAACCATCGATAGAGGTGGTGAAGGAGCTGTACTTTTTGAAACAGGGTGAGCCCTATTTTTACTATTTATAATAATGGGATGGAGGTAAGATAGTGGTGAATTTACCATCGAATACGCATATACGGTGGGATCAATTTTTTATGGTGACAAAAAGAGCGGGCATAGAATAGGGGTTTCCAGTTCGATGGGGTAGGAGGTCGAGGTCGAGTAATGAAAGGACTAGCTTGGAGACCACCGGAAAGGATCAAGTGCTATTTTTTAGAGGTAGGTAATTGAGCAGCAAGCTGTACTTAACATTCTGGAATATTCAAAGGGAATATTTGAAGCGAGATTTGATGGACGTACCAAAAGGGCTTGTGCATCCAGTGGGTCAACGGAGATGACAACGTTTGTTAAGACATCATAGAGGTATGTTTTGAATATGTTAAGTGTAAGGTTGACATGTGTGCATTTGTCAAGCAGTGGTTCTTATACTTGGTTTTATGTTTCTAGGTGAGCATGTAGTAGAGAAGGGGAGGGAGTTAGCGAGTTTGTGGTTTATAATGGCAATGAGGGCTTAAGAGGGAATGGTGAGGATCGGGCGGGTAGTGCTGTAGGGGCAGATCGTTCATCTACACAAGGGATGGGAGAGGGTATTTGTTCTGGCCACTTGTAGTTAAGAGAGAATGGATGATGGTACGGACCTGGGTGTTTTATCTTTTATGTAGGAATAGACCCTGTTCAGGCGGCATTGGTGGAGCAAGCGGCTAGGCAAGCGCGACAGAGAGAGTTACTGCACACTAAAAGAGAAGAAAGAGGAAGGTAGGCGAGCAACCTGAGGCTGAGTTGCGTGTCATGGCTGCTATGGCACCCACTGATCGCCAAGAAGCCCTTGTGCCGATTTCAACGGTGGCGACTACTATGGTGCCGGGGTCTCAACCTGGTGTAAAGATAGTGGGGTCAAGTGGTGGGCCAGTACCTGAGGCATTTTTGTAACTGAGTATTACTTTTGAAAGACCGCGGGCGAGCCATGGTACTCCGAGTTCAGATGGGTCTGGCATCCTTTGTGATGGTCGAGTGCCAGACATTGAGGCAGTCTCAAGGTAGGCTATGAAAGGAGTGGCACCTGGAGACCAGGAGGTTCTGGGGAGGAGGAGTCGAGCCTAAAATTTGAATATAGCCATGATAGGTTTGGTTGAAGCACTTCACTACTAGATGACTTACACTTGCCAAATGGCTAACTGGCAAGAGAAGTTCAACCTGTAGGCATCCAAGATAGTGGAGTTGGACGCTCAAGTGGTGAAGCAGAAGAAGGCGAACACCAAGTTGGAGGCTTCGCTAAAGGAAATTAAGGAAATGAGGGTGGCTAAGATAGCTAAATTGCTCCTGAAGGGAGAAAAGGCAGAAGCGGTAGCTGCTGAATCGGCAAAGAAATTGGAAGATCATGATGCTGAACTTGCATCTACTAAGTCCAGGGTAGCTAAGCTGGAGGGTCATCTTGGCGATCTGGAGACTCGCCATCGAGATCAGCTGAAGAAGCAGCAAGAAGATATTTTTGACAAACTTTTTACTGCCATGGACTTGTACCATTGAAGCGCGCTGTATGGGGTTTAGCTATTGTGAGGTCTGCTTGATCTATGTACTATTGACTTAGGGTTTTTATACACGCCTCCTGAGGATTTCAATGTGCTATGCCCTAGTCAGCAAGAAATGAATGGAGGGAGATTGAGGGATGCATCTTTGTTTACCCCGGCGCCTGAGGAGTCTGAGTAGGGGGAGTCTGGCTACGAGGCTGGCGTTCAGACTATTTTGTTGACTAGGGATGAATAATGGATTTTTTTTGTAAATGCGATCTTTGTGTAAATAATTTTCGTTTAATCGAAATTTTTATTTTTTGAACTGTGTTTGTGTTTTATTTGCTTGATTGCTTTGTGTGGTTTTGTAAGTTATTATTTTGTGATTATGGAAGATTACGTTGTTTTTCATTTTTCATGTTTTAAGATGGTGGTGATGATGTCTCATTTGAGAGAGTCGTGTGTTCTTATTGCCATGCTTTGTATATGACTTAGGAGGTCAGTTCAAGTGTAGTTTAGCCATGGTCTGATTGGACTGAAGTATAGTCATGTGGCAAATAAGGCGATCTTCGTAAATTGGTTTGTCAAGGAGACCAGTGCTTTACGGCAATAGTGATGCTTTTGTGCCAAGGAGGCAGTTGCTTTGCAGCAATAGTGAGGCTTTTGTACCAAGGAGGTGATTGCTTTACGGTAATAGTGAGGCTTTTGTTCTAAGGAGGCGATTACCTAGTAGCCATGATGAGATGTTTCTTTAGTGGATTCGTTGTGTCGAAAGAAGGTCTATCTGGCGACCAGATTTTATGATAAATATGCGAAGGAGATATTTTTACAAAGAGTATTTCTTGAGATGAGCAACATTCTATGTGCTGGGGATGCTGTGTACATCTAATTCTGATAATTTGTAAGCTCTAAAGCTAAGAACTTTGCTGACCTGATAAGGTCTTTCCCAGTTTGGGAATAGTTTTTTCCTTTCTCTTGCGGGTTAACTGGCCACGTAATTTCTGAGAATAAGATTGCCAACTTGGAACTGTCGATTATGAACTCGGCAGTTATAATGTCTGCAGACCTGTTGCACCTGAATTGCCATGTGGAGCGCAGTATCTTCTTTGGCTTCTTCGAGTAGATTAAGGTTAGCCTTGAAATGTTCAGTGTTGAGCTCTAAGTCGGGGTTAGCAGTGCACAAACTATGTACTCCTATTTCGACAAGTATGACTACTTTGGTTTGTATACAAGGTTAAAAAGAGTAGCGATGATCGCCTAAGTTTTAGTTGTTTGGATTGCACAAAGTAGACCAGGCATTTCATTCGCCCATGCAATTTTACGTCATCCAGTTTTTTCGTCAAAGGTTGCAGGATATTCTTGTTCATGGATTCAACTTGGCCATTTGATTGAGGGTGGGCGACAGAGGTATGAACAAGGTTGATGTGGAACCTTAAACAGAAATCATGGAGTTTGTCAGCTGTCAATTGGTTGTCGTTGTCCGCTACAATAACGTTGGGTATCCCAAATTGATAGAGGATGTAGTGCCAGATGAAGTTTTCCATGTTTCGAGTGGTGATGGTGGCGACTGGCTCAGCTTTTACCTATTTTATGAAGTAATCGCAGGCGACTAGTAGGAATTTCCATTGGGTGCTCGCCATAAAGAACGGGCCCAATATATCTATTCCTCAGACACATAATGGCCAGAGGCTAAAAATTTGCTTGATCGCCTCGACTGGCTGACGGGGAATGAGGGCAAAACATTGGCACTTATCACATTTTCTAACGAGAGCGGAGGTGTCTTTCCTTATGGTAGGCCATAAAAATCCTTATTGCAAGGCTTTGAGAGCCAATGCCCGACCGCCAAGATTGTTACCGCAAACGCCTTTGTGTATTTTTCTTAAGACGTAGTTTGCCTCGGAAAGGGTAAGGCATATGAGTAATAGGAGAGTGAAGGACTTTTGGTACAAAGTGTCATTGAGAATTATGTACCTGGTTGCTCGCTTTTCGAATCGCCTTTTCTGCATTGGGTCAGTTAAAGCACCATTGTCTTTGAGGAAGAAGATAATTGGTGCCATCCAATTTTCTTCGGTATCATCTGCAATATGATGTATGTATTTGTTGTAGCTAGGCATCGGAAGGCACTCGAGGAGGATTTTTCCCCTAGTGGAGATATTAATGGCGCTAGCCATTTTGGACAAGCTGTCGGCCCTAGAGTTGTCTCTTTTGGGTATCTGCTTGATTATGACATGGGCAAATTTTTGGGAGAGGGTGGCGACCACTGTGTGGTATTTGGTGGGTAGCTTGTCTTTAACATCGTATAGCTCATTTACCTAGCTAGCTATAAGTTAAGAGTAACCTAGGCACCCAGGATTTTGGCTAATTCCATGCCGACGATTAAGGCTTCGTATTCGGTAGCATTGTTGGAGATAGTGAATTGAAATGATAGTCCGTACTGTCATTCGTGACCTTGGAGGTCGAGTAAGAGGACTCCTGCACCGTCTTTTGCTTTGCCTGAAGACCCATTAACAAAAATGTGCCGCTCGTTGGTTTTAAGGCAGTTACTCAGAGTTTGTGAATGATCGCCAGTTTGGGCGTGGTCTGGTGGTGGTTTTTTCAAAACCTGAAAAGAATATTCGACGATAAAGTCAGCTAGTGCTTGCGCTTTGATAACCTTCCTGGGATTGTAGGTGAGCCTGAATTCACTAAGCTCAATGCTCCAACGAACTAGTCGCCCTACTGAATCAACTTTGAGGAGGATGTCTTTAAGTGGCTGATTGGTGAGAACAGTGATGGGGTGCGCCTGAAAGTACTGTCTTAACTTTTGCGCTGCAATAATAAAAGCGAAGGCCAGTTTTTCTGGCATGTTGTAATGAAGTTCACCAGTCTAGAGTGCCTTGCTAATGTAATAGACGGGTATTGCTGTCCTGTCTCTTCACTAACTAAGACGGCGATGATGGTTTTGTTTAATGCAGCAAGGTAGACAAAAAGTTACCTCCATGCTTCAGACTGGCGAGTATAGGAGGGATGCTTAAGTATTGCTTAAGTTGGTCAAATGACTGTTGGCATTCTTCAATCCATTTATACCTGGTCGCCCTCCTAAGCATTTTGAAGAAGGGTAGGCATCTCTCGGCGGATTTGGAGATGAAACGGTTAAGTGCAACTACTGCCTTGTCAAACGTTGTACTTTCTTTGTGGATTTTGGGGGGCTTATTTGCATGATTACGCTGATTTTCTCAGGGTTTGCTTCAATGCCTCTTGAGAAAATCATAAATCTCAAAAATTTCTTGCAAACACACCAAACACACATTTTAAAGGGTTAAGTTTCATTTTGTACTTATGGAGTATGTGGAATGTCTCTGAGAGGTCATTGAGGTGTTGATGGAGGGAGGGCTTTTGACGAGCATATCATCCACATAAATTTCCATCGAACGCCCAATCTGTCTTTTGAAAAGCTTATTGACCAAGTGTTGATATGTGGCCCCTGCATTTTTTAGGCCGAATGGTATAACTTGGTAGTAAAAAATGCCATCCTCAGTTATGAACGCCATTTTATCTTGGTCACAGGGATCCATCCTAATTTGATTGTATATGAGAAGGCATCCATGAAGCTTACGAGTTTATGGCCTACAGAAGCATCAACAAGTCGATCAATACTGGGAAGAGGGTAGCTATCCTTTGGGCAGCTTTATTCAGGTCAGTGAAGTCAACACATATTCGTCATTTCCCTGAGCCCTTTCTAACCATGACTACGTTAGCAAGCCAGTCAGGATACTTGACTTCTCTGACAAAGTTGGCTAGTAGCAATTTGTCGACTTCTTCACGTATCACATGGAGCCATTTTGATTTAAATTTGTGCTTCTTTTATTTGACCGATAGGGCTCGTTGGTCACATACAGCAAGCGCATGATGACGGTTGGGTTAATACCGAGCATATGGATATTCGACCAAGCGAACAAGTCGGCATTCTTCTTGGGGAACTTTGTGAGGAGACTCTTTTCTTGAGGGTTGAAAGAAGAGCCATCGCTGGTGGCTAACTCAAGGTCCAAGTCATAAAGAGCTAGCTTTTCAGTATCTTCGACCGGTTGAGGCTTCTGGTCATGAAAACCATCACTGGCATCTAGATGCTCGAGGGTAATTGCTTTTGGTTATGCGAACGTGATGGTGTGAACCGACAGTTTAGCATTAGTGTTACAGATGGCGGTCGACTTGCGTATGGCCAATTCAATTGATAATAAGTGACATTGGCGTGCAATTTGTTAGTTGGATCGCATATACCCAATCCCCATTGGTGTGGGAAATTTGGCTGTCAGATAGTAGACCGCGGTGACCATTTTTATCTTTTTCATCAAAGGTTAGCCTAGAATTGCGTTATAGGTGGAAGGTTGGTCGACAACCAAAAAGTCAACCAAAACGATCATAGTGTGCTCCCCGTCGCCCGTTGTTACTGGGAGCGTGATTGTCCCCTTGACTGGTATTGGCTGATTAGTGAATCCATAGATTGAAGGTGACAAGGTCAGGTCGTCGATACTAAAGCCCATGCGAATGAAAGCATCCCATTGCAGAACTTCCATGGCACTACTGTTGTCTATAAGGATTCGATGGACTTGGTAGTTGCCTACGGTGGCGAAGATGATAATCGAATCATTTTTACAATCTGATAAGAGCTGTGAGTCGGCATCATCAAAATTGACTGCCCAATCAGTCTACTTGAGGTGTTTGTGGGCTATATCGACCGCCATGATAGAACGGAGGTATGAATTGCATTTTAACCTGCTTGCTGCCTATGTCTCTATCGGACTGACGATCATGTTTATGATGCCAATGATGGGACGTTTAGAGATGATCTCCCAGCGCTCATTTGAGGATTGTGTACGATCTTTGGCGTGTGGCTGTGTCTTTACAAACTGCTTAATTACACCTTTTCTTACCAGTGATTCAATGGCATTCTTCAAGCTAAAGCAGCCCTCTGGTGCATGCCCGATATCGTCATGGAAATTGCAGCATTTTTTAGGATCACGCCTACTGTGATCCCCTTTCATTAGGGGCGGGCGCTCGATAAGCCCCTCCTTCATTATGGTATTGAGGATTTGAGATCTGGGAGCCGTCAGAGGCGTGTAGGAGTCATATTTCACATATGTAGCGAACCATGTTCGCTTTCGGTTGGGACTATGAGGTGATGCGGTGGCTGGTGCCTCCCTCTAGGGTCAATTTTCTGGGCGATCGACCAACCAATTAGGCTTTAGTCCTCACCCTTTTTTTTGTTCGCAGTCCTAGGTTTTCGACCGTCGACTCGCGATTGCTATTCCTTCAACTTCCACGTGTTTTTGTGCCTTCTCATAAAACTGGTATAGCTTTGTGGGTTGGGCGTCAGTTAAGGCATATTTCAGATACATATGTCAAACACCAGTGGTGAACGCTTGGATTGCCCATTCGTCATTTAGGTCCCAGACCTCCAGGGCTGCTACATTGAAGCGTTTGAGGTAATCGCAAATCGTCTCGTCGTGGTTTTGCTTGATCGCCATTAGGCTAGCAGATGTTCTGGCAACTGTTCTACAACTACTAAAATGGGTGAGGAAATGTCTTCCCAGTTGGTCAAAAATTGTGATAGACCCTGGATTTAACGAATATCACCATGCTCGCGCTGGGCCTCGAAGCGTCATTGGGAAGATGCGGCGTTGGATGGCGTCCGACACGTCACGCAGATTATGAAAAGCACAAAAATGATTTGGATGGCTAGCTGGATCAATTTTACCATCGTAAGTGTCAGGAGAAAGCTTGACTTTTCGAGGGACCTGCACTTGGCAGATGTCAGGTGAGAGAGGGTTGTGCTTATTGGTTAACCATTGCCAGTTATCTCTCCGTGGTTCACGGAGCTCTTTGATTTCCTACTTTAAGGCCGCTAATTGTTGGGCAAGGTTTAAAGCCGAACTTGGCGCGTGATGTCCATTGGTATGATGGGAGGTTTCCTGTGTCATTTGCCACAGGATCGACGTAGAGCAGGAATTTTCCTTTACCATTGGGCAAGTGGCCCGATCAGCTATGACATGCCGTTTTTGGATGTCTAAATTCGGGTTGTTTGCAGCATGCCAGTTTGGGCGATCAATAGGTTGCGTGTTTTGGCGATTGGTTTGGGAGTTGACAAGCTGTGCCAACTGAATCTGAGATTGATGGATAGCGGCCAGTTGGTTGGTGATGGCTTGAAATTACACTTAGTAATGTGCATGGTAGTCTAGTTGACTAGGTGGCGTAGGCGTATTGAATTGAGTAAAGAGAGGTACTAGGACGTTTGGGGGTGCATGCAAAGTGTTTGTGGCAATGCTGGTTGCGGGGACTGTGTTGCTGGGGCCTATGGTTTGATCAAGGTAGGGAACGATGGTGGTCACTAGTGAGATTAGCCCCAATAGGTTTTGATAGTATGCCAGTGGCGAGTGGGACAACCATGAAAGGAGTGAGATGGGTATTTGGGATATTTGGGTGTGCGATGAGCTTGGTATTGCTGGGGTTGCTGAAACTACGGTACGGTTTATCGCTTCTAGTGGCGACGAGACATTTTGTGGGGTAGTGTCAGCACTTCATTTAGCCATGGTTTTCATTTTTGATCGTGTTCCCACAGACGGCTCCAATTGTTGATGCTTTCCTTACGGGTATCAGAAGCCGAGTGCAACCCTGCAATACAAAGAAGGTTAGGAGGATGCCACAGGTTATTCTCTGAGAGCCCTCTCCGATGATTAAGTCAGAATGGCACTTTGTATATTGGTGTGGATATATCTGAGGGTCGACTCCCTTACCCTTAGGCGTGCTTATCCTTTTATAGGTGTTGTTTAGAGACATGGTGTCAGGTGATTTGATAGCGACATAACTAGCACCGAGCTAAGTGTCAGGCTATGGTACCTCGTGGATGGCTCCGTCAGTCGATCACCATTCAGAAGATGTCAGTCAGCCGCCACTCAAAAGACGTCAACTCCGTAATTAAGTTGTTGTCAAAGAGGTCACATCGTTGTCAGGTGTTGTTAGGCGACCACCTGTATGGTGTTGTTTGGCGACCACCAGTATGTGGTCAGGTGCTGTTAGGCTGGGCGATCGCCTATATGTGTGATCGCCTGTATGGTGTTGTTTGGCGATCGCCAGTGTGTGGAGGTATAACAATACTATATATAAATGGAAGAGGCTATCTTCCATTGTTCCTTTCAGACATGGACTTTTTCTCTTTTCGTTTTACTGGACTAAGGAGGAAAGGAAGGGAAGAAAGGAGAGGGAAAAATAAGAAAAGGAGAAGAGAAATGAGAGAAATCTATACCATTTATAAAAAGAAGAGGCTTTGTTGCCACTGTTCCTTTCACTGTTCCTGAGGTTAGGTCAGGCATTGACACGCGAATTTTTCTTTTTCATTTTGCTGAGTTGGGGAGAAAGGAAAGAAGGGAAAGGAAGAAAAGAAGGGAAGAAAGGACAAGAAAAGAGAAGAAAGGGAAGAAAAGAAATGAGAGAAAAGAGAAAGGAAAGTGATAGGCATGGGAGAATAAATATGAGCAAATTTTTCATATGTTTAAAATC
>JBBYHM010406880.1:0-12569 GCA_038381775.1 Adansonia rubrostipa
AATATCATCTTCAATATGTGAACTACCCTATTTGTCTCATCTTAACCTTGCTGATAACCATTTTAATCAGCCTTTCCGGCTGCAACTGTCTCGGTGTAGTTCTTTGGAGACTTTGAATCTTAGTAACAATCTCATTTGGGGTACTATCCCAGACCAGATTTCTCAGTTTGATGCCTTGAAAGTTCTTGACTTTAGCAAGAATCATATCGGAGGGAAGATTCCTGATACTATTGGGTCACTGGTGTATCTTCGAGTGCTCAACTTGAGAAGCAACTTGCTTTCAGGTGGTGTTCCTTTTGTTTTTGGCAATTTTAGTGAGCTTGTTGTACTTGATTTGTCTCAAAATGCTCACTTGGTGAGTGAGATCCCTACTGATATTGGGAAGCTTGAGAAGCTTGAGCATCTCTTTTTGCAAAGGTCTGGTTTTCTTGGTGACATCCCTGAATCTTTTGTGGGTTTACAAAATTTGATTACTTTGGACCTTTCTCAGAACAACCTGACTGGTAAACTTCCACAGATGCTAGGCTCTTCTCTCAAGAACTTGGTGTCTTTTGACATCTCAGAGAACAAGCTCATTGGTTCCTTCCCAAGTGGTATCTGTGATGGAAAAGGCCTTAAATTCCTCAGTCTCCATACAAATTTTTCAATGGTTCAATACCAAACTCCATTTCTGAGTGCTTGCATCTTGAGATTTTTCAAGTTCAAAACAATGGGTTTTCTGGTGATTTCCCAAATGGATTATGGTCTTCACCAAAAGTCCGGCTCGTCAGAGCTGAAAATAATGGGTTCTCTGGAGTATTGTCAAATTCAATATCAATGGCTGCTCAGTTGGAGCAGGTTCAGATAGATAATAACAGCTTTACTAGTAAAATCCCACAGGGTCTTGGCCTGGTAAAGAGCTTATACAGATTTTCTGCATCAAACAATGGCTTCTCTGGTGAAATCCCTCCAAACTTTTGTGATTCACCTGTTATGAGCATCATTAATCTTTCCCATAATAGCCTGTCAGGTCAGATTCCAGAGCTGAAGAAATGTAGGCAACTGGTTTCATTGTCTTTGGCAGATAACAGTCTCACCGGTGAAATCCCACCTTCCCTTGCGGAATTACCAGTGCTAACTTACATTGATCTATCTCATAACCATCTCAGTGGTTCCATTCCAGAGGGGCTCCAGAACTTGAAGTTGGCACTGTTCAATGTATCCTTCAACCAGCTGTCTGGTAAGGTCCCAGTGACTCTGACATCAGGTCTCCCAGCTTCATTTTTGGAAGGAAATCCTGGACTCTGCGGCCCTGGATTGCCAAATTCTTGCTTTGATGAACACTCAAAATATCGCCCTTCTGGCCTGACAACTTTGAGTACTTGTGCCTTGATATCTATAGCATTTGCTGTTGGAACTTTGATTGTTGCTGCTGGTGTTTTCGCATTTCGTCGATGTTCCAAGAGGAAGTCTCAAATGTGCGTTTGGAGGTCAGTATTTTTCTACCCTCTTACAGTCACCGAGCATGATTTGATAATGGCAATGGATGAGAAAAGTGCTCCAGGAAGTGGTGGCCCTTTTGGCATGGTAATTACCATAAATTTACCAAGAGGGAAACTAGTTACAACAAAGAAACTGGTCAACTTTGGGAGCCAATCTTCCAAATCTTTGAATGCAGAAGTCAAGACATTAGCCAAGATCAGGCATAAGAATATTGTCAAAATTCTGGGGTTTTTCCATTCAGATGAATCAATCTTTCTAGTCTATGAATTTTTGCAGAAGGGGAGTTTAGGAGATTTGATTTGCAGACCTGATCTTCAGTTTTTGCAATGGAGTGTTCGATTGAGGATTGCCATTGGTGTTGCACAAGGATTATATTCCACATTTGCTTCACCGAAATCTCAAGTCCAAAAACATCCTCCTCGACACAGATTATGAACCGAAGCTTACCGATCTCGCTCTTGATAAGATCATTGGAGAAGCTCAATTTCAGTCAACTATAGCTTCAGAATGTGCACACAACTGCTATAATGCACCAGGTAAAGGGATCCCATAAAAACTCTATATTAGACCAATGTATTGTTCTTTGATGCATATTACCTGTTGAAACTCTATATTAGACCAATGAAACGTTTAATGTACGTAGATAGAATTTATGGATGAAATGAATGTCATCGCATCGTATTGCTAAACAGAATTTGACTCAAACATTGTTCGAAGTTTTAAAAATTTCTCACTATATGTCAGTTGTTTGATTGCAGAATTTGGATACAGTAAAAATGCAACCGAACAGATGGATGTTTATAGCTTCGGAGTGGTGCTGTTCGAGCTCATAAGCGGCCGACAAGCTGACGACATTGGGTCCTTGGACTCTCTTGATATCGTAAAATGGGTTCGTAGGAAAGTAAATATTACCAATGGCCCGTTACAAATTATTGACCCTAACATATCATCAAGTTCATGCCAAAAGGAAATGCTAGGAGCTCTCGAAATCGCCTTGCGTTGCACTGCTGTTATGCCTGAAAAACGGCCATCAATGCTTGAAGTTGTGAGAACACTCGAGTTACTTGAGAGAAGGTTTTCCCTTCCAAATCTGGAGCTCTCAAATTCTGATGAGGAGCAACCACTTCCTTTTTGAATATTAAACCGAAGATTCTTGTATGTAATCATCTCTTTTGACTTCTTACTGTGGAAATGTTTTGCCCACGGTGTTCTCTTTCAGACTCAAGTGTGAGTTTTGATCACAAGTATATATTTGACATGGTATGTTTAATTTTTTAAAAAATTTTTTTTATGTATTTAGAGAGTGTCATATCTTCATTTCCATATTTGCATATACATAAAAATAAATATCAAATACGAGTATTCTAAAAATAACAAAAAGTCATAGCAAAATAAGTATTCTCATGTCTCTACCAGAATTTCTGAAGCAATTTTATGCAGGCTGGGAAAACTGGGTTTTTTAGGTTCTATTTATAGAAGTTTAAATGTTGGTGTTGTTTCACATAAAAAAACTTTTAGACAATGGTCAAATCCTTGCTAACATTACCAATGGCCAAACATACTTATGTAGAACTTGAACTTGAGTTAATTAAATATTATATATTATATGTTAGTTAACTTAGGATAAAAACTGTCATTCTATTAGTATTCACGATGCCCAAACAGCAAGCTCAAAAATAAAAGGCAAAATATTTAACAGATAAGATATAGACAAAGGCATATTCAATGTGCACAAGTGCTATTAAAGGAAATAAGCATTTTATCATAAATTAAACATCACTTAATTGTTAAGTAAAAACATAAAGCAAAAATACAAAAACTATTTATTAACGAATTACGTATTTTGATACAAAGTTGCATTTAACAACTAAAACAAAGGATACATGACCATATATATTATATTTTATTATTATAATTTAAAAAGCAATGCGCAAAAATAGTGAAACAAAGATCAACCATCATCGGTTGCCTTTTGTTTCCTAACAACAAGCTTAACACCAACATCAGTTTAAGGCGTATATAAGTAGTATACTTACATGCAACATCATAACATTTAGTATACCCCATACAGTGTTTTTGTGATGACTGTCTTGGGAATAATTCTCTCTTAGTCTTTGAGCGCCTTTTATTGGAAAAATGCATAATGTTTTTTTTTAAAAATGTTTCGTGCGAAGTTAACTAACTAATATAATAAATATTATAAAAGAAAAAGGAATAGCTCATAGAAATTACCTTAATTCTTTATTTAAACCTACTGCATTGATCGAAAAGAGATGGTCGTAGGTTTTACAATCAGGGTTGGATAAATTTTGTTTATCAACAGAATTAGTTTACAATGGTTGTGAACCCTGCTTCCTAGGTGCTGGAGTTGTTGGAGAAAATGAAGCTTCCTTGTTACTATTTTCAGTAGGAAAGCTAATTGAACAACATCAAGAATTTCGTCTATCCACAAAGTTTTGCGATATCTAACAGCAAAACATATTTATTTTAATTTTACTGAGCTGTGAAAGTATCAATAGTTTTTTTAAAACAAAGGTTTGGCGACTTGACCAAACAAAACAAAGATAGAAGATGTGACTTAATCACTAACAATAGCATTGAGGCAAAGGCTGTCAAACAATTTTTGGCATCATGATTTTATTAACAAAATGAAAATAAAAACATTAAAAGTGAGTGAAACAAAAAAAAAAAATCACCATAACCCAGAAGGCTCATTTGTGTTAACATAATCCCTTTCAAAGCATTAAAATTCATTTTCATCAATCTTTACGTTGGATTTGCAATGATAAAATGCTTTATACCACCATCCCCCTTGTAGAATCTATTCTAACTGTTATAGCTTTGTAGGTAAAATTTTTACCTTAAAAACTAAAAATTATTTGCCAAGGTATTTAGCTACTAGGCTATCATAAATAATTTGTCAGCATTCAACAAAAAAAAAGAAGTGAATATCACATTAAATCAAATATATATAAACCTTAATATCATACGAATTGTATTCCATCAAATTAGCTGTAACTTTTTATTTGCATGCATCTAATCAACAGGATCCAAAAAAGCATTTCACTCATCAACAACCAATTTAATTGGGGACAATTTCCTTAATACTATAGGCATAATAATTATAAATTATTGAAAGAAGATCTCGGGCTATGCTTATCAATATAGGCATAAAATTTTTTATCTAGATCAAGATCTTAGGAAGAGATATACATGTAATTTGATTGTAAATTAAAACATAAATTTGATTGAAATCATATCTGCTTATTGACTTGTGACTCTAAGTGTGCTAATCCTTGCACAAATGCATTAATGGTTGATTACTATGATATTTTTTTATCCCAAAAGCAGTCTAAGTGTTTTGCCTTTAACGGTGATCCACACACATGCCTGTTAGAGCTTTCATAAGGTCCAATGGTTCTCGAATGCTATTCAGAAGGCCTATTAAGCCTCAAGCAAATGATATACATCCAATAGGTACAGATCCAATGTAATTCGAAAACGAATCCATTACCTACTGCTAGAAAAAAAGGGAGAAACAACTCCTAGATACCAATAAACAAATCCAAAATCACAATTCTAGAGTCCAATTAATTCTTTTAGGATAGAAAATAGATTTTTTATCTTTCATTGTGATCAAAAATACTTTTTGACCACTGAAATGCAAATGGGCACAATCAGGTTTAGAGAAGCAAATATTTTGAGATTTGATCAATTTCATAACTTTTATGAAAAATTAATCTCTCAATACTAGGAAACTATTTTTCTACCTTTATTGTGTCAATAACAACTCAAGAACACCTAGAAAAAGAATGAAGGCGCAAAAGGAGCTTAACAAAGAAGAACATTATACCACACCCACTCAGAAAAGTTTAGGGTTAGCTCTTTAGGTTTTCTTATCCTTTCTAATCTACCAAAGAGCCTTAATAATGTATTTGAATACACCTTTGGCTAGTTTAGGCTTCAGTAATGGGCTAGTCTCACCCATCCTCAAGGTTAGCGCCACTTTTATTGATGTTTAAAAGCCCAATTAAAATTATTGTAATTAGCTTATTCAAGATTGAGCTTTGAAATTAACTTATTAATATTTTAGCCCAATAGCACACCAAAGATAGCAATTTCATGGGCCTAACCAATTTTGAAGTAGTTCACAACTAAACTCTTTTAACTTGATAATAGGCCTTTTAGCACAATCCCTTAATTTATATATTAGATAATTTAATTTATAACTAAATTTTATAACCCAAGCAAAACGATTTTTACTTCATGTAAATAATATTAAAAATTATTTTAAATTTTCAAATACAATTATTTGGCTTTACTTAATATTATTCCTAAAAGTATGTCTGCAAGTAGGCATTATCTTGATGAGATATTCTTATCTTTATTGCCATATTGAGGCATCTCTAATTAGATTTCATAAATTTAATTTATATCTTCGATTATTCTTAGTTAAACTTACTCAATTAAGCCTTTTATTATACATTTTATTTAATTAAATCATACTTAATTAAGTCTCAGTTTTAATTCAATAGATCATCTTATTGTGTGACATCATATGGATTTCATCATAACAATAATAAATATAAATTACCTAATTAAGTATATTTATACTTATGGACCAAGATTGGCCACCAACAAGGCATCATGGCCACTCAACATGCAAGAAGATTTAATATGACCTCTTAAGAAACCTTTGAATAATTAGCTTCTCAATGTACTTCGGTCATTTTACCAGATATCACGAAAAGACCATAAGCATGCTACAGTATCTATTCATATATCAATCCATATAAGTTTCTGTAGCTTTTGGTTAACCTTATGAATTTATAGAAACAATTTCTCATAAATTCATCATGCGTTGGCCAACGATTTTATCAAGTTAGCCAAAGCCAATAACAAATGAGATATACTTATTTTGTCAGCCTTCCATTATGCACATGTTCATAATGGATCAAAATATATTGCTACCCATACAAGATGACTTGGTATTACAAGTCTCAAACTAATGTACATGACTAACACATGAAAACATATTTTATATACACTAGAGTGATTTATACCAAATGAAGTTCTCATACAGGTCATGTTCAGTGAACTTGTTTCGATAAAACAAGCACCCAGATGCTATCTCTAGGTATCTCTATAATTTAACTTCTATGAGATCAAAGAGTAGCATACATCAAATACATAGAGATTTATCATATGCTAGTCTTTGTGCATTGTCAATGTCTTGTCTTGACAATACAATAACTATGAACGTTTTTAGAAACACAGCTTTGATGCATAAAGATCTTGTTGTTGTAACTCAGTACTAACTTTACAAGGTTACTATGTTTCCTGGGCTTCATCTAATTAGTATTTGCATGAGTGTCAATCACATAGCTGACATGAAGAAAAACCTTGAATCACAAACTAATGTGATTGGTTTGCATTATTAACTTATAAATGCCTTATACAATCGATTGGCTCTAGTGCATATACTAACAATTATAAAATATACACATAAGGTAAATGAATAACTTAAAAGATATGAAAACTTAGCATATAAGCGTCCATTTATAAAAATTGAATAGCCAGGGAGAAAAATACACATAGAGGCATTTTACCTTATTTGAAATGCGTTCACTTCGGGAATATCAAAATCAACAGATCTGAGCATAAAGATTAGCAGATAAGTAGACATCAAGCAAAATGGATAAAAATAAAGTAGCAATATTAAGTTGCAAATCAGCAATTAGCAATATATACAAACACAGATAAAGCATAAAAAATTGGAAGTTCTATTGTAAAATATAAAGCCAAATAATATACATTTAAATTTCTTAACTACTGCACCACATACAATCAAAAAACATGATATTTTCTTCATTACTTATAATATCTTTTTCATCAATTCTATTGCATGAATTAGCCCAAAGAGTAACCTGATATGATTGACCCCTAATAAACAAACAATATAAGATATTTAAATTTCATTAATTTTATAAATTATGCCATCATGGAACAAACTTTATGGTTAACAAATATTTTTGATCATAAACTAGCCAAGACAATAACTTATCATACAACAAATCTTGAATTTCCAAATTTTGTTGATTAACTAATCGCATTTATATTTGCTTGTTAAATCATGCTTACACTAATTATTATTCCCATAAAATCTACACATCACAAAATATGTTGTATGTGTTAGAAAATGATAATATAACTTAATAATATCTATCATCACTATAAAGAAAGCATGCTACATATAAAATATATAACTCACTAGTTAAATATGAGAAGTCATTAGCTCTAGCTGGAATCTTATCAAAATTAATAAAGTCAAATGCATAAAAAATTATAGAATCATCTTTATGGCATAGCTTTTGAGTTGTATACCATTAATTTAGATAAACATTATCTTATTTGAACAAACTTTGAAATAAGCCTTTGCATGTCCCACACTGAACCTTTCAATGAGGTAAATATCTTTCTTTTTTAAAATTGGCTCAAATTTCTTGATATCATGCTCTTTAATATTTCCTTGAATGACAACACCCTTTAATAACATTAGTAATATAAACAAATATTAGTATCATTTTAAGGAATAAAGCAATATGTTGACAAAAAAAAATGAAAAGACCTTATTATCCATCATAAAAAACTCAAGGCTTAAAATTTTATTATCCTCCTTTGGATTAATAGCATTCCTGACATGAATTATAGACTAAAAGTCTTTTGCCGTGCTCTCTGATAACCAATTGTTTAAACGTAAAAACAATCATAAGTTGATCAGCAATATAGCAGAGTAAGTACAAGAAATATAAGATAACAAACAGTTAAGTATAGAAGCAACAATATAAAGATATCCATGATTAATTATTAACTATACTACCTAATCATAAATTTTCAAAAATTTTCTTTAAACACCACATTTTTTGTATATCCAATAAGCTCATGTGGTTTGTTCTTAATTCGAACATGTAACCTACTTTTAGATGTGAAGCAAGAAAAAATAACATATAATTAACCAAGTGAAAAAAATAGGCGAGGAAGATAAATCCCAACCTTATCTAATGTTTGACCTGAGCTTTTGTTGATTGTCAGACAACAATGAAGGCAGGAAATTGCTTATGCTTCAAAACAAAAAGTCATCTGCTATTTGTAACATAAATAATGATTTTAATAATATATACTTTGTTTTCCAGTATGGCTCTCATTCATTATAATTGCCTCTAAAACTTTTGACATCAAGGTCTCACAATAAGGTGCAATCTATTATAAAGCCCAATAATATGGTTAAGATTCTAAAGTAGCATTATAAAACAACCAATGTTTAGAAAAAGCTCATGATTTTGAACATCATTTTATTTCAAAGAATTTAAAAATGCAATTGAATGAAAAATATCAAAATCAGATGAACCATTTAAATTCTTTGATAAAGAATCAGAGTTATAGTAAATTATCTTATCACAAGACATAACTGAAAGCAAAAAAAAAAAAGTTAACCACATCTACTGTTTCATTTTGAGGAGTTATGATTGCTCTTTGGACCAAATGACTAACATCATCATACTTGTGCAAACAATCAAGATAAAATAATTGCCATTAAAGTGGTAACAAGCTCATGATATTCCTTATAAACTATCATTTAATATTCTAATCCAATCAGCTTCTTCATTTTCGTCTAATTGTATTGCATTTTCTTTTTCATCACCAATTCTTAGAATCCAAATTACAAATTCGCAACCATCATTTTCAACATTGCCATTAATCATTGTCCTAAGCCTCGTATTAACAATTAACTTAAACACTTCATAAAAATCCCATAGTAGAGAACTACTAATACAAACATCCATTATGTCAAATCTATCCCCACTTGGTACAACAATTAGGATTTGCCTAAATCACTTCTAAATAATGTCATTATACCTGCAAAAGGTCTATCATTTATTGGCATGATATCAAAATGCATAATATCTCTTAAAGATCTATCCAGCAGCTCAAAATATTTTTTGTGATTCATAAGTGCTTTATCCCACACAATCAAACTTGTTTTAGCAAGCAACCGTGCTAGTTGGCTTCCTTTTTTAATCTCATAAGTTGAATGTTGATTTATAGCTATGGGAACCTTAAATCTTAAATGTGCAATCCTTCCACCAGGCAACAATATGGATGCAATATTAGATAATGCAAAAGCTAATACAATTTTACCTTAAGAACGAATCCCTGATATGATCGTTTTCCAAAGATATGTTTTCATAGTACCACCATGACTATAAACATAAAAGAGAGAGAGAAAGAGAAGGGAATGAAGGAGAAAGAAGGGGATGGAGGAGAAAAGAGGAAAAGGAGGCGTTGGCTGGCGAGGCTGTAGTTGGCCAACCTTTCCCTCCCCTTCTCTCCAATTCTCCTCTTTCTCGATCCCCTTCTCCTCTTGGATTAGCAATCGTCAATCACACTGGCCGAAAATGATTGATGCACCCCTGTATTGCTTTTCCTGCCTCTCTTTTCCTCTATTCTTTTTTCCAGGTTTCTTTTCTTTTTTATAAATTTTCAATTATAAATAAATTTTTAGTTTTTAAAAGTAATTAGTTTTTATAATTTTTTTGATTGTATATTTTTAATTTTTAGATATTTAATTATTTTTTAATTTTTTAATTTTTTAGAATTTAAAAAAAAAATTCTATTGTTTTGAATTATTAACATGATAGCAATTGAATTGGCATTTACGCCACATATCACTATCATAAGATATTATATAAAATTAAATTTTATAATTGTTAAATACATTAGTTTTTATATTTTTCATTATATATTTTTAAAATTTTTAGATTTTTATAATTTTTTGAATTTTTAAAATTTTATAATTTTTAAAAATTATTTATTTTTTCTATTGTTTTGAATTATTAACGTGACTGTCACTGATTTGGCATTTTCTCCACATGTCACTATCATTAGATGTTATTGCCTCGTCACTTCATTTAATTAACATTGTTAGTGTTAAATTGTACAAATATGCATAAATTTTCAGTTTTTTTTTAAATAATTAATTTTTATAATTTTTTTTATATATTTAGATGTTATACAAATATTTATAAATTTTTTCAGTTGTTAGTGCCTCATCAGTTCATTTAGATGTTATACAAATATTTATAAATTTTTAGTTTTTTAAAAATAATTAATATTTATAATTTTTTTATTATATATTTTAAAATTTTCAGATTTTTTTATTTTTAAAATTTTAAAATTTTTTAAAATTATTATTTTTCTATGGTTTTGAATTATTAACTTGACTGCAATTAATATAATATTTTTACCATATGTCACTATTATTAAATGTTATTGCCTCATCACTTCATTTAATTAACGTTTTTAGCGCTAACTCGTTTGACGAAATAAAATATAGGTACTTATTTTGGGACTTTTTTCTTTAGGTATTTTATTGAGAAAATTTGTAAAATAGAGGGATAATAGTGTATTTGACCCCAATCATATTTAATCAAATCCATTTTAGGCTGGAAAATAATCACAATAAATTCACCATTTAATGTAAATATTAATAACACAACAATGAAAAGAATAACTCTTTTCCTTTTCATTTTGTTTGTCTTTATTTGATTTTCCACATAAAAAACTAGTTTAACTTTAATTTATTTATAAAAAAATTTTAATTTTTTATAAACTTGATTTTCGACTTCTACTATGAAAAAGTAGAAAATTATGAAAAAAAAAAAAGATAGAACATAAAGAAATAAGGTAATTTGGTGCTCAAAAAAGAAAAATGAAAGAGTTTATATAGAAAAAATGAAAGGACTGGAAATTTGTTTTAAAATCTAATGCTCAAATTCAACGTGTTATGAAAAATCAAATCGAACCGACTGATCAGATCGACTCAATTTAAATTGAAGATTTGTCAGTTCGGTTTAGTGTATAAAATTAAAGTTTATTAAACTGATAAAAAATATGTTTAATCGATCAAAATTTATATAAAACTACAAAAAGATTAATTTTAGGTTTTTTTTAACCTCTAAATAATTTTAGTTAAAAATCATACCATTAAATTAAATATATATTTATTAATTATTTGTTACATTTACTATTTATCTAATATTAAAAACATTTTTTTAATATTTAAAACCATCTAACCTATAAATCATTATAATTTTCAGTCCAATTTTTTTAACATTATTCAAAGAGTAAAAAAAAAAAAAAATTGTTTAGTAACCCCCACATGTTTCCAACAAAGGAATTTGGTAAATGGCATCCAAATGTAAGCATGCAAGTGATAGCACAGTACGTTTGTTGCAAAATTCTTGCATGATGATGTCAGATACCCCAAATTTTAGACTTATAAAATTATCCCAATAAATTATAAACAACCATATTTCTGGTTAAAAAAATAGCATATACAAATGAAAAATTAAATGCAATAAAATGATTGGGCAGATTTTTTGTATTTGGTTACACGTACTGATTTACGATTTGACTTAAATTAAAACGTAAGTTGACGAGACAAGGAACTCTACTTCCATTCGTGTTGGCCAATTTCACTCACTACATTTCATGTTTTTTTTCCTTTTAACTCTTTGCTCACTCATATGTTGAAAGGAAAAGATTTTTCTCAGGTTAGTATTGATGAAGCAAAAATCATGCAAAAATAATTCTTAGATATTAGGTTTTCAATTTGGATTTTAAAGTTAGTTCCATCGAGATATAATCAGGTCAGTTTGTACAATAAGGATATTCATCAATTCTCTTTTTTTTTTTTTTAATTTTATTTTTATGTTTTCATGTTTTATTTTTCAAAGCCCCATTCTTTATATTGTTTTTAATGTAATTCCAGTTTTTTTTTCTTTTTTTTTTTGGTGAGAATCATCATGACTTCTTCTTCAACCTTTTTAGACGAGGGAAAAGATTAAAGATATATATTTATTAGATTTTTTTACCTAAAAAAAATAAAAATATTACAATTTTCAAGTAGATGTATATTCAAGGTTTGTTTCATTTTTGATAACTTAAAGAGAGTTGGCCATGCATGTTTTTGACAATTCATTGCCTTCAACCATTGGAATTTGACTTATTTTCTTGATGTCCAAATC
>JBBYHM010406900.1:0-12566 GCA_038381775.1 Adansonia rubrostipa
TACCAAATCTCAAAAAAAAAAAAATATATATATATATATATATATATATATATCTCAAATATATATATATATATATATATATAATTTGCCACCTCTTCATGTTGATGCCCAAATAAAAAGCCTTTTATAATTGGATTAATTAAAGAAATTCTAATCTAAAAAACTAATTTTAAGATAGAGAGTTTAATCAAATATTCGTATAAGAGATAGACAATATGAAACTTTTGACATCTTGTAATAGAAACGTAAAAAACTAGCGTATTTCGTATAACTTAACAAATAAGTAAAGAACTTAACTTTAGTACCGGGTTAAAAAAAAAAACTTAAACCTAACTTAAAACTAGCTTTTTAAGGGAGAGAATCTAACAACATGTATAAACCATACTTGACTCAAGAGATGAGCAATTGCCAATTTGAGACTTTTGACAAAAATGCATGAAAAAGAATTTTAAAATTGAACATTTCAAAGCCTTTTAATATTTCAAACAAGAATATAACTAAGTTATATCCAAAATTTCTTCCTCAACAACTTGAGCTAAGTTTGGATGATCAAGAGAAATAAAAAAAAATTATTATGTTTAAGTTTAGATCATTATAAAAGAAAAATATTTTTTAAAAAATATGATGAGAATACTATATAATAAAAAAAATTTTAAAGATAAAATAAGGGACGATAAAAAAATATCTTCTCTATCTTAAAATTAATTATATTGAAGACGAAATTTGCTCTCAAAATTTTTAAAGATAATTTTAGAGAATGATAATTAATGATAATTTTTTTTCTATTTTTAGGGTGGATTTTTATTTTTTAAAAATAATTATTATTAGTTCTCGATTTTTATATTTTTAACAATTAATACTAACTGTTACTTTAGAAAAACAAATGCTTATCATAAAAGAATCCAATGTTTTTTGTGTTTCTAATTTTCCAACTTCATTAATATCTTAGTTCATGTTTCGTATAATATTCAAACACCGATTAAAAGTTTGACAATGTTCAAGTTCTAGGCAGCTTCCTAGTTTAAGACATGGCTCAAAATTTCAAACAAAACGAAAGGTTTGGATAATGATGTAACATCTAATAACAACGATTGACAAAAGCGAAGTTGGTGTGCCAAAGATGGACCCATTCTCTTACACATTTGCACAGGAAAAATCCTGCACCGACCGACCCTGTCCGGCCAGGCCTATATGTCCTGCTCAATAGATTTGGTCTGTAAAAATTAAATTTAAAAATATTTTTTAATTTAAATTAATTTTTTATTTTAAATTTAATTATAAAGTACATTAAAATTGATATAAAAATATTTTTATTTTATAAACATAAATTTAAGCTTTCAGATAAAAATATAAAAATTTTTAGGATTCGGTCTATGAATATATACATGTTTTTCTTTTGGAAATTACGGCCGTTCCTCCATCACTAATTTTTTTAGTTATATAGTAATATATGGTTCAATAAAAAATTATATGAATCATATATTATCAAAATTCAATTGGATCATAGGTGAAATTGGTGATAATATATTTGGTGCTGAAATTCTTTTTGTTTTGTTATTAAACTGTGCATGCAATTAACTTGAATTAAACTGTTATGAATCTATAATTTAATTATTAATTTGACGAATTAAACGAATTTCTATAGAATGAGGTGGTTTGACTTGTATTAGTACAAATAACCTTAAGATGACAATTAGTTTAGTTTTTTAATCAAATATATGTGTTGTTATGTCATTTTCACCACAAGAATATATTTTAAATAAGCTTTAATAAGTGGAAAAATTTTAAAAATAAGTTACAAACAAAGTACAAATTTAAAATTACAAAGTTAAAATGAAAAAAAAAAGTAAAATGTTTTTAAGTAATTTGTTTAGTACTTTGAGTAAGAAGTTTGATATTAGTTTTTTAACTTAAACATATTTTGTATATTTTCAATTAAATGATAATTTTTTTACTTATATTATGCTATAAATTTTAATTTTTATGCATAAAAATTATTATATGCTCCACAATTTATTAATTTTTTTAAAAAAAATTATATTGATTTAAAGAAATTCCAATTAATCACTAACACGATAATCCAATACCTTGAACGGTTCATTCGTAACTCAAAAACCTTTTATTTATTTCAGATGAAAAATACTAATAAGCAAATAGATTTAATATACCCAACGCACATACTGTTAGGTTCAATTTTTTTTATCAAGTAGACTCAAAATCTTTTTATCTATTATTTGATTGTAATATTTTATTATTAAAAAAATTATCTATTATTAATTATTAGAATTGAAAATTAATTATTCATGTGTTATGTAGAAATAAAAAACTAATAAATAAATAAATAAAAACTTTTGCAAGAGAAAGAAGAAAACGAGTCGGGATTTATAAATTGAATTGACATAAGATTTGCGATGATTAGAAGCAACAAAGAATATAAACCCTTAAAGGGTTTTATTTTCTAAGTTATTATATATTTCTTAAAATTTATATTAAAAATACTTTTAAAACTCTCGTTACGGATTCTGAAATGAAGATATTCATGAATCGAACTAAATTAAGTTATTATTTAAAAATATTTTTTGTTTATTAAATTTAATTTAAATTAATTTAAAAATTTATTTTATAATTTAAAATTTATTTTTTATAATATATTTATATATTTTATAATTAAATTTAATTAATAAATATATTTTTATTAAATTAATAATAATTTATATTAAATTAAATCAATTTAAATTAAAAAAATTTATATCATTTAATCCTAATCATTTTATCTCTTTAAAAAAGGTATACTATTTGGTCCTCGCTGGGAACCACCCAAAAATGTAGGCTGGTCAATTATCCAACTAAAAAATTATTAAATAACAGCAAGTGAACTTTTTCCCCCTTCTTTTTGAAGAAAGATCGGGGCGGGCTTATGTCACTGTCGTACTATACCATATATATCCCCGGAGACTTTTGGTTATGTTTATCTTATTTTCATTAAAAAAGAGAGAGAGAGAGAGAGAGGGGGGGTCTGAACTCATTATATGGAAGATACGTGAAATCAAACGTTAATATATAATTTGCACAAAGAATTAGTCCGATTGATTAAGGAAAAAATTTCAATCAATAGGAGTTCTATCCTTTTAAGAAGATTTCAAGAATTAAATTTTGAATGGATTAAATTAATGTAAGAGATATTATTTTAAAAATTATTTAAAAAATATAAATATAATTTAAAAATATCAAAAAATATATATTAAAAAAGAATTATTGGAACTTAAAAATATTGTTTATTTAAATTTAAATTTAAATTTATTAATTTATATAATTACTTTTAAAATATAATATTTATTAATTTATAATTTAAATTTTAATATCAGTAATTTATTTTTTTCTTGACTTTTATTTAAGTAAAAAAATGTTTATTTTTAATTAGGATTATTAAAGCCACAAGTTGGCCAATCAATCGACAGCTTGTCAAACCTTACAACGTGCATTCAACTGATTGGTTCCAACACTTTGACTTATGTTTTAATTAGTGGACTATATGATACGTGAAGAATTAAGGAACCTCGGGAAATTTTGTTTGCTGTTGCGTCTGCCATGCATTCAAACAACGTTCAAAAAGGTTGAGATAAAAGGGAAGAAGGGGAGTTGAGGGTGCCAAGCCAACCATTCAAGGATGGGCCATAGTTGGATTAATTAAGGTCAAGTATTAAAGAAAAACCCTCCAATTCTTTACTTTTTTTAAAAAAATAAGCTTTCATATTTTTATTATATTTAAATAAATTTTTATTTTTTAATTTACATTTAAATAATTTTTTTAAATTAAAAGTTAATTTATGCAAAAATTTATTTAAATATAAATTAAATGTTAAAATTTATTTGAGTATAAATTAAAAATTAAGAGTTGAGTATAAAAAATAATTTATCTAAATAAAATAATAAAATTCAAAGATTTTTTTATTATTATTTTAGCCATTAATTTACAAATGGGAAATTCAAAGAGAGGCAACTTTGAGTGAGCTGGGCAAGGGTTCCACCTTGGACTCTAATCATCCACTAGGAATTTGTAATGTGGCAGCATCAAAATTTTTTTTACTTTTTCACATTGAAATCTATATTTTACACAACTACAAAGTAAATCATTATTTGCTAACAAAACTAATTCAATATTTCAATCAACTCCAATTTATTTTTCACTAATTTGTGTGGTTTAATAATTTAGAAAATTATAGACATCGGTCCAATATTCCAACACGAGCCGACACATCCTTTTATTTGGTATATGATTAGTCGTAGTAATGATATTAGTTACTTTAACGGTAAGATTAAAACTAATGCTAGGATAAATTATTTGGATTCAATCGTAGCGATAATGTTGAGATTGAATGAAAATGATTATTAAGGACGTTACTATACGAGTGTATTCATAAATTATTTAATATATATTTTAATAATATTTAATATTTAAAATTTTAAAATTTTCATTTTATATATTTATTTAAATATTTTAATTAATTAACTGATTTTTATATAGTGTATAAGTAAATTTATTGTATTAAATGAATAAATAATTTAAATTTTTTAAATAAAGTAACTAATAAATAATTTAAAAATATTATAATATAAATATTAAATTATATTTAAAAAATGAAATGAAGATCTCACCGCCCTTTAAGGTCCAGTGGATGCCACTGGACCCTCGCCCCTCCGGTTAGCAACTGGAGGGGCAGTAAGTTTCAAAACTAAGTTTCCCCATTTAAAAAGAAAAAAATTGTTTTAAATTCAGTCGCAACGGAGAATTTTTTTTCTTGCAATTTACAAAGATTTCAAATATCACGCCAATAATTTTAAATTTAAATGGGTTGATGAATAGATTTGATGATCTAGAAAAGAAAATAGCCCCAATTCGAGTAGATAAATGAAATCTAATTAAAGTTTTTTCTCTCTTTAAAATGATAACTATGCGAGAAGTTACAATCATAATTAAAATTTTATTTATAATCAAATAAATTAATTAATTAATATATAATTTAATAAATTTAATATAAAATTAAATAAATTTCATATATGATAGATGTTGAGCTTAGGACCCCAAAGTTACGGAACCTCCTCTTTGCCACTAAGCTAAGGCCTTATTGACGTGATCTAATTAAAGTTGAGTAAGGAGCACCATTGGCGTAATCTAGTTGGAGTTGAATAAGGAAAAAGGTTAAGAAATATCATAACGAGAATTTAACACAAAAGGACAAAAAATAAATAATATTCTTTGGAATATTAGAACCTGATGGAGAGAATAAGGATTCAGATGGAGATGGCATCGGTGATTGGTGTAATTAATCTCATTTATATTAACTTAATATTCCTTGTAATTAAATTAGATTTAAGAATATAAATATGATAAAAACATTGTATAAACATAGCACATTTAATAAATATAAAAATAATATAATAAATATAATATAACACATTTAAACATTATTAACATGATATGTTTAATATATTTATTTTATTTTTATGTAGATTTTAAAATATTTAATATTTTATGTCATATTAATATTTAGCCTGTTAACATAAAATACACAGTATATATTGAAAAATGTAGAGCTATTTATTCGATGTAAAAAACTTTTAACCGTTAAATATATATTGAAAAAAATTAATATTTTTAATTGATATGATAGAGATATCAAATTGATTCGAAACTTTACGTGTGCAACAAGTACAATTACATTACTAAATCTAACTATTAATTTTTTTAAATATTAATTATACAAAAAAATATAAAAAAACTATCATAATTTGTATTATATTCATATAATTTATACACATCAAATTTTGAATAAATTAAAAAAAAAGTTTAATAATTTCAAACCACTCGCAATGGGGAAAAGGCATTTGGATTATCAAAGCAATTTATGCCGTATTAGAATTCCGATAATAAAGCTTTTCTGGACGGTGTGCAAAGCGACCTTGTTTAGGTGGCCAATTACAAGGCTTCGACTTATGGGAAGTTTCATTAATTTAGGAAAGTTGGGACAAGAAGATTACCATTGCTTAAAAGCCAGTGGGTTTGCTAGGGTTTTGAAAAATAATAATGCTATTTTATAAATATATATATATATATATATATATATATATATATTGTCGACATTGATACGTTTACAACACTGGGATGAAATGACCTCTTTTTGTCGAGGGGAATGTTTTTTTTTTTTTCAAACCATGTATCACAATTGATTTTTTTTTTTCGATTAAAGTTTATAATTGTTTAAGTCTCAATAGCTATAACTTCATATTTCATTTAAAAAAAAGAAAAACATTTAAATTTGAGTTTTGAAAAGTAGTCAGATTTTGAATGTAACTTTAACCTTTTTTTTTTTCCTAGTGCATGGGATATTTGTCTAATTTAATTATCTAAACTATATATATATATATATATATATATATAATTCTAACTGAGTTGAAAGTAATTAAAAAATTAAATAAATTATTATACATTTATAAAAAAAGATGAACATTCTTTTGTTAAAAAAATTACATGCCTTTTTACTTTTAAAATATAACTATCTCTTTAAAGAAAGTTCTTTTTATATGTTATCGGTGATTTTTTTTTTTTAACTTTATAATTAAAGTTAAAAGCTGTCGCATATTTTTTGAAAAAATTATTTTTTATATTTTTGTAAAGTCTAAAAATTCATGATGATGGATGATATAATTTTAAAAAATATATATTTTCAAAACTTAATTTTGTTTCTTTTTAAAAATATTTGTTTCATCCACAATTCTGGCAATGTTAACATAGATTCTAGTTGGAGCCACAAATATTGGCATTAATCCTTAAAATAATTGTATAATATTTTTAATTCGATATCATAAGTTAAATAACATTAAATCAAGAAAGAAAATTTAAAATATATATAAAATATAAAAACATATACTTATGAAAACATTTGTCTTTTACTGTTTTTAAATTAAAAATTAAAATTAAATATATTTTTTAAAACTATCCATAATTTCTAACCGCATAATCGCCAAAATGACCTTTATTTTTTTTTCTTCCATATATTTTAATAAATTTGTTTTTCTCTTCCACGAGTGTGCCAATTCTAGTAATTAATAGTAGTACTATTATGTTTGTGTTGTTAAGGAAAATTAGACAAAGAAAATGTAAATATAATTTACTTTAAAAGTCATTGGTTATCTTAGTTGAACTATAAACTTTCTTTTTCATCATTTTAATTATTAGGTTGCTTGCTTTATATCTTTAGAAAAAGAAACACGATGCTGTTTGGCAGTTGAAATATATATATATATATATATATATATATATATATATAATTAATCATTTTTAATTAAAAACTTTACAAACATCACTTAAAAACTCATTTAAGTTTTTTCTTTTAAACATAAATGTATAACAAACATTTGCACCAAATCTAAATACATGCATTTGAACTAATCCCTTCAATATATTGGCCAACAATTAATTGAAAAGTAATTGGCTTATAAAAGCTCATTGTGTATGGCAAGATTTTACTTTTTATATATTTATTTATTTCCGAAAAAAAAAATAGAAAGGAAAGAGAAAGAGAGGAAAGAAGAAAAAAATTATGTATTCATATGTTCTTATTATTTTGATATATCATAATCGTATTTAATGTATTATATATTTATATAAATTTTGACATATTAATAATTTATTTTGTATAAATTTTGACATATTCATATATTTTTGTTATACTCATATTATTTTCATTTCAAGTTTTATTATTTAACTGCGTAACGTTCAAAATTTTAATATAACTAGCACTATTCAAATAACTTTTAATTTTTTTATCTTATATAATATAATGATTGGTTTTTTCCTTTTTTAAATAATAAGGTCACATTTTATTTTATATTATTGAATTAAAGAATTGTTGTTTTGATAAACAACCAATAAAAATTAAAATATTAAATAATAATATTAAATGAACGTATTTCTTTTTTATTTTAATAAATTATTAATTTATTATAATTAAATTTGTTATTATTTTGTTTGGAGTCAAAAAAAGATATTTATTTTACTAAAAAAATTATACGAAGGACATTAAACATATATGTTTCATGTATAATTTTTTATTTTCATCATAAATATTTTTTATCTTTCCAAACAATCTACTTTTCTTATATGTCATATAATCTCCTTTTTCTGGTTCTAGTTTCAATATATATATATATATATATATAAAACTAAATAAAACTTTTAAATTTCCAGCCAAATATACAAACTTTAAATTTAAATCTATGAAAAAAAAAACCTTAGGATTTACTTCCTTGTATACTTAAATAGCCTATAAATACTCAAAAGGAGAATCTAAATTCTCCAAAAGCATTAAAACTAAAAGGTTATAAGATGAACAAAAAAAAAATAGAGAAGAATGCTCAAATGTATTTCTCAAGTGTTTGATGATACAAATAAAGTTGTGGAAGTCTTTATTTATAGTTGAATTCTTCATACATCAATGGCTTAGATTAAATTTAATGGATAGCTAGGATTTACACTTATCTATAAAATCTAGAATCTCAGATAAATTTAAACTTTAGTATCTCTATCTAAGTTTAAATAAACTGGAGTAATTATTTTTAACTGTATCTCTTAACTTTTGCAAACTAGGCCTTCTAAAATTCTCCAAAGATTAGGTTTATTTTGCTGGGCCAAGTTGTTTCATGTAATTTGTGTTTTTGAGCCGGGGCTGATTAGTGCAGCTCCTAATATAGTTCTCTATTTGCAAGTCATCTCGCCCATTCAATTTAATTTCTTTGAGATATATTTTTTAATTTTAATTTATTCAAGTTAAATTATTATTATTTAATAAATAAAAATGTTTTTATTTAAATTTAATTATAAAAATATATAATATTAATATAAAAATATTTTAATATTTGTAAAAAAATAAAACAAATTTTTCGAACATATTAAATCAAGCTAACTCTTGAACCAATAAATTCTTTTAATTAACTGAACTCAACCAACCCTAAACTAATCAAATATAATTGGTTTATAAAGTGACTCAATTTAAGTAATAAATTATTTTATTTTAGTTTTTTTCATTTATATTACCTATATAAATAAAAAAAAAAATCTGAATGGGAACTATAAAAGAATCTTACAAAAATATTAGCTCGACACGTGTTGAGTTTTTATTTGGCGCATGGAGAACTAGTCTTTATTTAGTTTATTTTTCTAGTTTTAATATTTTTTTAGTTTTTTTATGTTATGCGTGCTTGACACGCATTGAATTTCTTCGATATGTCACAAGTCTTTTCCATTAGTTTTAACTTTTTTTTTTTTTTAAATTTTTAATTTATATTATATTATATTATATTTAAAAAAATTAATTTTTACATTGACTTGTCAATCGACTTGAAATTCGTACTTTATATTTTTATAAAAAAATTATAAAAAAAACGTACTGCTAATTAATGCAAATAAGTTTATCCAACTAACAAATTAAAGATAAACAATAATTTTATTTTTATTATTTTATTTAAATAATTAATAAAATATAGAAATGAGTTAGTAGTTCATGAAAAAAAATTCTTGTTAACTTATGCGAGAAAGTAGCCCAACGAGAGAATAAAATACCAACCACAATTTTATTTTATTATTTTTCACTTAAATAAATAAAACATATGCAATATGATGATATGTAGATATTTTAAAAAATACATATAAATAATATTAGGACCTATATTTGTATTACGTAATTTATAAATAAATAATTACAATAAATATTTTTTAGTGAAAATATAATTATATTACATTAATATTATGAAAATATTTAAAAAATATTATTTAATACAATTTAGTTTTAAATTGATATATTATTTAATTATGTAAAAATTGATAAAAGTAAAAAAAGAAAAAAAAGACGCCATCAAAGCTGGTCTTATTTCTAGTTTAATTTAAGGCTAATTTTTTTTGTTTCACCTTTGTCATTTCTTTTGGAATGGATGATGGGTAATTATTTGATGGATTATATACATTTATTCATTTATTAATTATAAATATATACGAATAAAAAATAAGAATTTATATTATAAATTAAATTATTTTTTTAAAATATAATTAATTATAAAAATATTTATTTGCATCAATTTTATAAAAGTATTTTTTATTTTTTAAAATTTTCCTTTATTTCCTTTATATAAATAAATACAAAAAAATAAATAATAATTTATATAACAAGAAAAACTATTATTTATTTTTTAGATAATAATTTATAAATAAAAATGAATTCAAATTATAATATAAAGTATCATTTACTTTTCTTTGCATTTATTTGTAAACAAGAGAAAAAATATAAAATATAAAAAAATAAAAAATATTTGTGGAAAATTAGGCTTAAATAGATATCTTTTAATTTATAAGTTATTTCAATTTATAAAATTAATTAAAAATATATCATAAATTATAATTTATTTTTCCTCATATTTGAAGAATAGAAAAAAAAAAGATGAAAGAGAAAGAAAAAAAATTAAAAGTATTTTATTATAAAATTAATATAAAAAAGTTTTTATATTTTTTATAAATTATTTTTTATTTACAATGTTAATTTAAAATATAAAGTAAACTATTGTTTATTTTTTTTATATTTATTTATAAAGAAGAGAACAACAAAAAACAAAAAACAAAAAAAAAAAAAAGAAAGAGGAAGAGGAAGAAATTTAATCAACCAGAGTATGCTGCTTGAAAGCTTTAGTTTGGGATGATCCTTTTAATTTCCAGATGATTTTTTTTTTTTTAAGATTTTGTAAATATTTTTATAGTATTTGAATCCCTTATTACTTCGGTTTTATTATTTACTATAAGAGAATTTTTAAAGTAAGGTATAATATAAAAAGATGAATACACAAATAAAATTCATTATATTGCATCTATGAAAAAAATTAAAAAGGATTTAATATAATAAATTAGCTTCTTGTATTCGTTATTAAGAAATTAAAAAAATAAAATATAAACCTAACAACTAATCCAATAATGTATTAAAATTTATATAAAAATATTAAAATGTAAAAATTCATATAAATATGTAATATCTTGAATTTGATTATATCACAAAAATAATATAAACATTACACGCGTATACAAAATAAAATCACAAGAAAAATCTCACCAAAATAAAAGTTAAAATAAAAAACTTCAATTGATTCCTCCTCAAATTGCTTTATTTTTCAAAATTGCCTCTCAATTGAAGGGATAACTTTAAGTGTATTTAATGCTTGAATCCTCGCATTACTACATTTTTATTGTTGTTGATAATAAGTGGTACAATTAAGACACATAAAAAGTATGAATTAGAGTTTAAATTAAATCATTATAATAAAATATACAAATATTTACTAGAGGATAACTTTAAATAAAATATAAATATCTAAAATCATCAAATTTATTCTAGACAAAAATAACTTCTATAATTATAGAACACATCACAAAAATTTTTAGAGTTAGTTGAATAGTATAAATTAGATCTGATTGTTTTAGATGTAATATGATTATATGATATGAACGTAAAATTAAAAAAACTTATTAAAATAATTAAATAAACATAAAAAATAATTAAAATATAATACAATATGAAAAATAATACTAACACAATACAAAAGATAACACTAACAACACGAATTTAAAAATATGTAAAAATCTATCAACACAATATGAAAAATACATGGGCACAAAAGATTGAGCTATTTAAATAGTACGTACTAAACTTGACAATATTGTAAATAACATGAATACGAAAAAATAACTAAAAAATAATACAATAAGTAAAATAATACTAACAAACACCAGTGCATGAAGTGTCAAAATTTATATATATATACACAATATCTTTAATATGATTATAACACGAAAATAATATAAATATAGCACATAATAATTACTAAAAATTGAAAAAAAAATCTTCCAATTGTAGCATGTCAAATAATTGTAACCTTGATTGAGGAAGCAAGATTACTTTTATTTTCTTTTATATGATACAAATTTTGTCGTATGAATTTAATAATTAGATCTTATTAATTAATGTTCATAAGTACTAGTTAAAATTATTACATTATTATTTTAATTTTTATTGAATTAAAAAAGTAATTCATTAATTATATTTTTTAAATATCACTTTAATAAGTATTTTAGACTACTAAGGATCCGTTTGTTTCGCAAAAAATAACTTCCACAAATGTTTTTTGCATTTTCAGTGTTTATTTCATAAAAAATAACTTGATTAATGTAAAATGACTTATAGGTCAACAGAAAATCAGATATTTTTCCTATAAAACGTCTTCCATGTTTCAAAAGCGTAAAACATTTCTTGAAAAAGAGCTCCTCATTAAGTAATATGATTTTTATATTGAAATTTAACTTAACTTAAGCCAAATATTATTATTATTATTATTATTATTATTATTATTATTATTATTATTATTATTAATATAATTTTTAATATTAATATTTTTAATATTATTTAACATACATATTTATATTTTTATAATATAATATTATTTTTAATAATTATTATTAATATAATTTATTA
>JBBYHM010406910.1:0-12566 GCA_038381775.1 Adansonia rubrostipa
TACAGCCACCCTATAGCCACCATGCTGACATCACCTTGTCCCCTTGAGAAATGGCCAAAAACACCTCCAATTTGGCTCGAAAAGGCTGGTATAAATGGATCACTTCTATCTTAGTAGAAAAAAAGTTAGATTCCAGCTCATTTACACTTCCAAAACACATTCACACATCAAAGAAATCCAAATCCCGTAGCTCTTCACTCAGCACCTAAAAATAGCCCCTAAACACTCACTTTCAACCATTACACATTCCAAAAATCACCCTCATCCATACCAGAACTAAAACCTCATTGTTTTTCTCTTTTTCTTGCTTATTAACAACAAGGAAAAGAGGAAAATTCAAGCCATCTCTGCTGCTCCGACTATTTGGCCAAAAATTGAAGTTTGTTGGTATAACTCTATCACTTGCTTTTTTTATTTTTCAGCATCTTTATCATTTTAGTGAGCTCTCCATGTTTCCATCACCCTCTTAGGGTTATCATGTATTATTGTGGCATTTGGTTGTGGTAGTTTAAGATTTAGATGCCTTAATGCCCCTTTTTATGTGCCAAATGCCTCATTTCATCCTCATTAGTTTGATATCTCTTGCTCATGCATTTTATGCCACGTCCATGCATCTCATTATCCTTAACCAATGTATGAATCATTAGCCTAACACATTTCAAGCACATTTACACATTAACTTGCATGAATCATCGTCATTTTCAGCATCCATAACATTTTTTTCTCACAATGCATAAAACTTTATTTATCTAGACCATTGTTAAAATTAGCATCCCATTCATGTTACGTGTCATTCCCTTGTATGTTTGTTGTCTTCCCTTTGTCAAAATGCATGATTGATCACTATCAAAAACTGATTTTCAAAATCCCCCCAAGCCAAGCATATTAACCTCAACCAATGAGGATTAGCATGGACTTAGCATTTTCCTTAAAGCTAGCAAAATATCTTGGGGAAACTTAAGTGTTCCAGATCTAGAATTTGGTTAAACAAGCTTAAATCTTTTGATTTTGAAATGAAAATGGTTTTACAATTATTCCCTAAATGCTTGTGCCTTTTTCTTGAGTCAAAACCTTGAGTGGTATGATCAACGAGCTATTTCATCATCCCAAACTACTTTGGGGCTGTGCAAATGAGCTTGTGATGTTTGTGCCACTCTTTCCCTTCGATCGTAGATGTTCAAATGTCAATGACTCGAGTTTGGACCCATAGACAAAAAAGATGAGTGATATCCCCTGCTTTGCTTTGTCCTCTGCTGGTAGCACAACTGTTGCAAATTGAAAAATCACTTTAAAATCGTAAATGATTTTTCATGAATTTTTTGATATTTTTCTATCAAATCATGTCGAATTATCTTTAAAATGATGTCTTATTCACCCCTGGACCATTCCGGATGAGAAAGTTATCAATTTTCAAATCTAAACTGTCCAAAACCTCTAGAATCCGAACACAAATTCTAGTTGGGCCATTGAGGCCCACTAAATGATTTTTCCAAAATTTTTAAACATTTTTCTTAAAAAGTTCATGAAATTCCCTTTCTGGAAAGGTATTATTTGTAATTTTCCAATACCAAATAAGTCCAGAATAATTTTTCAAAGTTTTACACACCTTGTTCCTCGTATGCTCTTTCCCTTTAGTCATAGATGTTCGAATGTCAATAACTCGAGTTTGGACCCGTAGACAAAAAAATGAGAGATATCCCCTGCTTTGTTTTGTCCCCTGCTGGCAGCACAACTGCTGCAAATTGAAAAATCACTTTAAAATTGTAAATGATTTTTCATGAATGTTTTGATATTTTTCTATCAAATCATGTCGAATTATCTTTAAAACGATGTCTTATTCACCCCTGGATCATTCCGGATGAGAAAGTTAGCATTTTTCAAATCTAAACTGTCCAGAACCTCTAGAATCCGAACACATATTCTGGTTGGGCCATTCAGGCCCACTACATGATTTTTCCAAAATTTTTAAACATTTTTCCTAAAAGGTTCATGAAATTCCCTTTCTGGAAAGGTATTATTTGCAATTTTCCAATACCAAATAAGTCCAGAATGATTTTTCAAAGTTTTACACACCTTGTTCCTTGTATGCTCCGCCAGCAGCAAAATTGATCCAAATTTGAAGATCTATTCCCTCGGAAAGTAACTTTTTAGGATAGTGGGAATATTTTTAGGATGACTGTCATCGAGTCACCTTTCTAACAGTGTCTTGTCCACCTTTTAAATCCTTCGAATCAATTTGGAATAAATTTGGGAAGTAAGATAGCGCAATGTTGTCTCCTATTTTTGGTTTTGGTAAAAATTGAGTTGTTTACCCGAATTTCATCTCGAGACATTCGAATGTCTCTATGTCAACCCGATTAGACTGGAGAATATGCTTTGACCTCCCATTGGCTAGTATTAAGACACAAACACATTTTACATCTTTAGCATCCTCATTCACAATAATTTCTTTTGCCAAAGGTTGTCAAAACACCCACACATTTCCTAAATCACAAAGTTTTGTCAACTTATGTTTTCCAACCCTGACCTTCCGAGGGGATACTCCAACCCCATCTTTATGAGGGGATACTCCAACCCTTTCTTTCAATGACAATTAATCTTTTTTTTCTCCCTCTTGGATTTCTATGAATATGTCAAACAAACCTTGTTTAATCAAGAAACCCGATGCATCTCGAAAATTGTCAATTAGGTTATTCTTAGATAATCGATGCCAATAGTGAGATAAATTCCAATAGTCCATTCCTTTTCTTTATCATTGCATTGAATGATCCATCTTATGTTATTTCATTTATTGCCTTACTAACATGATTTTTTTGTGATGATTATTTGCATTCATATTTTTGAAATGTTTTCAAATAAAATTAAAGGTAATGTTCAGCATGGGTATCTCTCCAGTGCCCTAAGTGGAACATTCCATTTTCAAAGTAAAATCCAGAGGTCATTTTTATCAAAAATCTCTATATTCCCCATCTCTCTGGGGTGTACATGAGATTAAATCTTTTTCATCAAAACTTGGATTTGTATTTCTATAAGATTCATGCATTACAAGAGGGTTATATCGAAATAGTGACAAGTTAAGATCGAAAGAATCGAAACTGAGATAAGACATAGGTAATAAGGTACCGATTTCGGGAGTTGTGAAGAGTTTTGTACCTCATTGCGTGTAACTAACTCCCAAATCCAAACAACGAATATTTGCACTACATAGACCATGGGATCGATGTTTTGAGTTTTGTAACTCAAAACAAAGGTTTCAACAGGCATCTGATCATACCTAGCCCAAAATGATTGGTGGTGACTCCAAGCATTGCCTATTTTACGACGGTCATCTGAGACCAATAAGATGAGTGATTCATCTTAGGTCCCCCTCATTGTATCACAAGTTGAGAATCCATACATTCTCGTTTTCATCACATCGCCAAAGGAAAAGTCTCGATCAAAAAGACATTCCAAGTTAGAAAAATATTTTAAGTCGTACGCATTCATAGATCTGTGATGATCCACCCCGGGGTACATTGTGACAAAGGTCAAAGCCATTCAGAGCTTGCTGCCATCTAGAACTAAAAAAAAAAAGTTTCTCAGGAAGATTGAATTACATAGCTTATTTTGTATCTTAACTGACTAATAAATGCAACCTAATCTTTCGGCTACTTTAAAAACAAAATCCTGGAGAATGGAATAAAGAATGCTAAGAAGCCCTTGATAACGTCAAAAACAACCTTTTGAATCCTTCAATACTTGTGCCACCAGTGCTTGTTCGACCTTTGATCCTATACCTATAAGTTTTTGATAATCAATGGGTTGTGTATTAGGTTAACATGACAAATTAAGTAAGAAGGAGGAGGCTATCTACTACTTGAGCAAGAAGTTCACAAAATATAAAAATAATTATTTAATCATAGAAAAACTAAGTTATGCTCTTGCTTAGATGACCTGGAGGTTAAGATAATACATGCTATACCACATTATGTGGCTAATTGCTAGACTCGATCCCATCAAGTATTTGTGTGAAGCTCCGACTTTGTTAGAAAGATTAGTCAAGTGGCAAGTCTTACTTTCTAACTACAACACCGTGTATGTGAAGTAGAAAGTGATCAAGGGTAGCATAATAGTAGACATTTTGGCAAGCTGAGTAATGCATGACTATTATCCTTTAGACTTTGAATTTCCTGACAAAGACTTGATGTGCATATCTGAGGCAGAGAACGCTATTAAATCATGTTCATTTTGAAAAATGTACTTGATAGAGCTTCGAACGTGTTAGGGCATAGAATTGGCATAATTGTTATCTTGCTTGATGGAAGTCACTACCCCTTCACTGTAAGATTAAACCTCGACTACAATAATATAGCTGAATACAAGGCCTCTGTCATGGGACTCCAAGCAGCCATTGAAAAGGGCTTCTAAACACCATAAGAATTTGGAGATTCAACCCTTGTCATCTACCAACTGAAAGGAGAATGGCAAACATGTGATGCTAAACTGATGTATTATGGGAGCCTAATCTTAGAACTCAAAAAAGAATTTGATGATATCAGCTTTCAGCATTTACCTTAGGAAGAGAATCAAATAGCTGACACCTTAGCCATCTTGTTATTCATGTGCAGAGTCAATTAAGAATTAGACATTGCTCATATTTAGATAAGCTACTCAACTTTAGCACATTGTCAAAATGTTAAATAAGAGAAGGACGGCTTGCCATGGTATCATGACATCCTTCAGTACATCAATGATTAGCAATACCCAAAAGGTACTACTAAAAATAACAAGAGAATAATTCAAAAGATAGCTTAGAGCTTTATTTTAGATGGAAAAATTTTGTGGAAGAAAGGTTAGGATAAAGTACTTTCCAGTGCATAGATGCCTCTAAAGCCAAAAGAATTCCTAAAGAAGTCCATGGCAGAATTTATGGTATGTATGCTAATGGACATCGAATGGCGAAACAAGTCATGCGATAAGGCTACTATTGGATGACTCTTGAAAAAGATTGCATCGACTATGCCCGAAAGTGCTGTAAATGCCAAATCTACCAAATGAAATCCATGTCCCACCGACACCTCTACATGTTATGAAGGCCCTGTGGTCTTTTTCCATATGGGGCATGGACATGATCAGATTGATTACCTCTAAGGCTTTTAATGGGCACCATTTCGTTTTGGTTGCTATAGATTATTTCACCAATTGGTAGAAAGGCAGATCTTATGCCAATGTCACCATATCTATTGGATGCAAATTTGTGAAACGATATATCATTTGTAAATTAGTCTTCCTAAGCAGATCATCATTGATAATGCACACAACCTGAAAAACAAAATGATACAAGCAGTCTATTCTTAATTCAAAATTCAACATCGTAGTTCTGTCCCATATCTTCTAAAATGAATAAGGCAGTTGAAATAGCCAATAAGAATATCAAGAAGATTGTTAAAAAGATGGCTGAGACATACAAAGATTGGCATGAAAAGTTATCTTTTGCATTAAATGCCTATAGCAAATAGTACAAACTTCCATAGATGGTACCTCATTCCTCTTAGTCTACAGCATGGAGGCTGTCCTACCAATTAAGGTTGAAATCCCCTCACTCAGAGTCTTGATGGAATCACAACTTGAAGAGGCTGAATAGGTGAAAGATCAATATGAATAGCTCAATCTCATTGAAGAGAAAAGAATGAAAGCCATCTATCATGGGCAAATGTATTAAAAGCATATGATAAGCCTATGATAAAAAGGTCCATCCGTCTCAGTTTTGAGAAGGCGACTTGGTACTCAAACAAATCTTTTTCATCCATAAAGATGCTTAAGGAAAATATACCCCATATATGGTGAAAAGTGAATTTTTTGAAAAAGCCTTAACCTTAATTGAGATAGACAGTAGCAACTTAACCAACTTTGTGAACTCGATCCTATAAAAAAACTATGCCTGAAAGGATTTTAGGATGAAAACCCAAAATGACATCCTATTTCTCCTTTTTCTTCCACTTTTTTTTTTTTTAAAAAAGAGCTAGCTTAATTTAAAAACAAAAAATGATAGCTTAAGTGACCATACTCTCTTACTTGAACCAAGCTAAAAACCAATTTACCCTACATTTATTCATCCTCCATTAACTAAAAAAGATATGACAATCATGTTTGTCAGCGCTCTGCAAGCTTCTTACTACAAGAAATTAGTAGGGAGTATTACAAAAAATTTTGCTAATATGGTGATATCTGGAGAAATGATTGATAATGCCATAAAAACTGGCAAGATGTCAGAAGGAAAACCCTCTAACTCTATCAAGAAATCTACTGCTAAAGGTGAAAATAAGAAGGTGAATGCTATTACCTAAAGTTTTACCAAGATCGCCTAGAATCCTTATTCAATACTGAGCATGTATTTCCCTATCATGGCATATCCAGGCTTTAACCCATATGCCCCAATACCTTAATCGGTATACTCTACTGGATTCAATTATACCATGAATCTTTCATTAAACCCAAGTCAAAATTCTATATAGAATACTTCATCTCACAACTATGGCAAAATCAGAGCACCAAACAATCAACAAGCCCTTAGGAAAGAGAGCATTTTGATCTACTTCCTTATTCTATAAAGAGGTCTATGCTCACTTAATAGTTGGTTGATTGGTAGCTCTAACATTGATAACTCTAAGGTCACCTTTTTATCCCAAATGGTACGATGAAAACACCTACAATAAGTGCCATGCTAAAGTAGAAGGTCACACAATTAAAAATTGCACTTCTTTCAAAAGAAAAGTTTAAGGCCTATTGAAAAGGGGCATGATCAAAATCAAATAAGAGGCAAGACCTAATATTAGAGCTAATCAATTCTTGAACAACATAGAACTAGGAGTAAATGCTATGATTGATCGAAAGCATTGTTGGGTTAAGAAAAATCTTAACAAAGTTAAAATGCCAATGAGCAAGGTGTGAAAGGTTCTCAAAATGATCAGGTTAGTGGATCGATATCAAGGTAAAATGCTTGTCAGATCCTTCTATTGCCATTGTGGACAAAGGTATACCTTGCAACTATGAAAAATTCTTAAGATTGGCCTAAGGAATGATAAACCGGTCAAAAATCGAGTTCTATGAAAAACTAAAGGAGGAAATAAATGTTTCCATCAATGCAATGAAAAAAGATGAGAAGGTCCTTTTCTATGGAGTTGGAAGACCATTGATTCTATTTGCCAATCTGTTAGACACTAAAGTCATGTCTACACAACCTGCCCCAAGAAAGGTTTTTAGCTTCTATCACATTTCCCATATTAAGAGGACAGACCAATGCCATAGAATTAAGAAATCCATGTAGTGATAATCGAGGAATCTAGCCAATAAATTGCTGCTATTGATCTTATGGGAATAAACTATCTAACCTAATGTTATAGATGTTATGCCCTAGTTGCACCAAAAGCCAAAGTCAATAAAAAGAATGTTCTCTTAGCAATTCAAACATTGGAGATGGTTAGAAAACAATCAAAAGCGATCAAAGAATCAATAAGTGAGAAAGAGGCTATGGAATTTCTTAAATTCATCAAGCACAATAAATATAGCATTGTGGATCAACTAAACAAGTAACCTGCTAAGATATCTATGTTGTCATTGCTTTTGAATTCCAATACTCATAGAAAAGTTCTACTTAAGGTTTTAAAGGAAGCTTACGTTTCACTTGACATTTTGATATGCCAATTGGGTTGCTTAGTAAGCAATATTACTAAGGATAATTACATATCTTTTAGTGATGACGAAAAGCCCCATGGAGGGAGGGGAAATTATAAAGCTCTCTACATTAAAACCTATTGTAAAGGAAGCATATTGCTGAAAGTTCTCATCTATAACGGGTCAGCCTTGAAAATAATGCCTACGACATGCTTGAACAAACTTCATATTGACATTTCTCATATCAAGCATAGCTACATAGTGGTATGAGCATTTGATGGAACATGTAAAAAGGTCGTGAGGACCATTACTATCCCATTTTAAATAAAGCTATGCCCAGATGAAGTGGATTTTCATGTGATAAACATCACTCCATTATACAATTATTTGTTAAGGAGACCTTGGATCCATTTCGCAAGAGTAATGCCTTTTCATTACACTAAAAGTTAAAATTTATTATAAGGAACAAAATTATCAATGTTGGTGGTGAAAAAGATGTCATTGCCATTACTTCCATGGATACCCCTTATTTGAGCCTGATGAGAGTATACCAGAACCCTCATCTAATCATTTGAGTTTGTTAATGACATCTATGTTAAAGAAGGTTTACCCATGCTTGAGCCTCATCTATCAAAAAGCATTCATATGAGTCTCTAGTTGATCAACGGTAAGGGTGCTTGGGTTAGAAGAGGACTAGGAAAACATCTACAAGAAATCTCTAAAGCCTTAAAACAAACTTATCAAATTGACAAGAAAGGTATGGGATTCAAATTTGATGCCCATCAATAGAGGAAACAAGCTCAAAAAGCATGGAAAAAGAGAATGGTCTATCTAAAGGGTTAACATTTGGAATAAGAACCAATGGTGCTGCCATGGCTACGAGAAAATTTTTATTCAGGAGGACACATTAATTGAAATCAAGAAGGAACTATCGATTCCATCAATGTAATGGTTATTTTGAGCAAAGCATTCAGAGAAGTTATTAACGCACTGATGAGTTGGGAACTTTTAGCAACTGGCCATGAGACTAGTTTATGCAAGTTAGAGTTCATTTTGAGCATTTGGGCTAAAATAGAGATTCATGTACTATTTGGATTTATTTTGAAGTATTGCTATAAATTAAACCTACATGCTTCTGCCTAGAAGCATTATAGGATCTTTTGTACAGGCATACTTACCATTATTAATAAAAATAACTAAGCATTTTACATTCCATATTTTGTGCCCATCCTTATTCTTTTTAATACTTAGACTTTCTTTTTTCTCTTTATTTTTCTACTTATATTGTTCTTCGTTATATTATCAGGTACCTGGATGTAAATGACATAAATGTTCATAATGAGACTCTAAAAATTGATTCTAAGCAACTAATCTACATTGATGTGGTCGAATCCAAAAGGGACTTTGAAGAAAGCACCATCTTACCCAATTTGTCGAGATTAATTGAATAAGAAGAAAAATAAATCTTGCCCCATGAAAAGCTTACTGAAACTATGAATCCTAGGATAAAAGAAAATTAGAAAGAAGTCAAGATAGGAACCTCTACAAATCTATCAACTCAGACCAAATTGATTGACCTTCTTAAAAAATATTAGGATGCATTCAACTAGTTCTACCAAGATATACCTAGGTTAAACACCGACATAGTGGCTCACAGACTACCCTCGAAACCTGATTGTAAACTTGTATAGCAAAAACTTAAAAAAATGAAACCATAGATGCTTTTAAAAAATAAAGAAAAAATAAAAAAGCAATTTGATGCAAGATTTCTCAAGGTGGCTAAATATCTTGAATAGGTAGCCAACATTGTCTTGGGTCCTAAAAAAGATGGTAAGTTACAGATGAGTGTAGACTATAGGGACTTAAACTAAGCTAGCCTTAAAGAAAATTTCGTATTGCCTAACATCGATACCTTAGTAGATAATACCCCCAAAAATTTCTTATTTTTTCATTGATGGATTTTTGGGCTACAATCAGATTAAAATGGCACCCGAAGACATGGAGAAAATCACCTTTGTGACCATTTGGGGTATCTTTTGATGCAAGGTTATGCCTTTCGAACTCAAAAATGCTAGGGCAACTTACCAAAGGGCATTGGTGAATTATTCCATGAGCTCATGCACAAAGAAATAGAGGTCTATATGGATGATATGGTTGCCAAGTCCTCAAAAGAGGTTAAGCATGTTGCTAATCTCTGTAAACTCTTCAAATGGTAATGCAAATATCAACTCAAACTAAATCCAGCCAAGTGCATCTTTGACGTTACCTCTAGCAAGCTACTAGGCTTTATTATAAGCAAACGAGGAAGTAAGGTCGATTATAACAAGGCAAAGGCTATCTAAAACCTTCCACCGCCTCATACCCAAAAAGAAGTAAGGAGTTTCTTTAGGAGATTGAACTATATAGCCAGGTTTATATCTAAGTTAACTGATAAATGTGATATGATTTTTTGCCTACTTCAAAAACAAAATCCTAGTGAGTGAAATGATGAGTGCCAATAAGCTTTTGACAAGGTCAAGTGTCACCTATCTAACCTGCCAATACTTGTACCGTCAGTGCCTAATCAACCACTAATCTTATATCTATCAATCTTCAACAAGTCCACGAGCTATGTACTAAGTCAACATGATGAGTTAGGAAAGAAATAACAAGCTATCTATTACTTAAGCAAGAAATTCACAGAGTATGAAAACAACTACTCCATAATCAAAAAGTTATGTTATGTTTTGGCTTGGATGGCTCAGAGGTTAAGGAAATGCATGTTATATCACACTACATGGTTGATCACTAAACTAGACCCTATTAGTACCTGTATGATGCTCCTGCTTTGTTAGGAAAACTGGCCCAGTGGCAAGTCTTCTTGTTTGAATATGACATCATTTATGTGAGTTAAAAAGCCATTAAAAGTAGTGCGATAGCGAAGTTCCTGGCAAGCAAAGCCAAAGAGGATTATGAAGCATTAGATTTTGAATTCCCAGAGAAGGACCTAATACGTACATCAAAAGTAAAAGATGGTATCAATTGTGACCAAACTTGGAAAATGTACTTCGATGAATCCTCAAATGGAGATTATTATCCTTTCACTGCCAAATTGAACTTCGGCTACAGCAATAACATAGATAAAACAAGGTTTATGTATTGGGGCTCTGAGTAGCCATTAAGATTGGCGTCAAGACTTTATAAGTGCAAACTTGTTCATGGTAATTTATCATCTTTGAAAAAAATAGGAAACATAGAATGCTAACCTATTTTAATACAAGAGGTAAGCTATTCCAATACAAGATCCTAATCAATGAACTAAAAAAATAATTTGATGAAATCAACTTCTAGTATTTACTTCGAGAAGAGAACCAAGTGGCAGATGCTTTAGCAAACTTGGCTTTTACGTTTGAAGCAACTCGGGAATCAAAAGTCATACCTATCCAGATAAGTATTCATAAAGCTTTGGCTTACTACCATAGCGTAACAGAAAAAAAAGGGATTAGTTGTCATGGTACCATGACATTCTTCATTAAATTTGAGATCAATAATACCCAAAGCATGCTACAGAAAAGGAGAAGCAAACTATTTGAAGAATGTATACCAGTTTCATTTTGGATGGTGAAATCCTGTACAAGTAAAGCTGGGATCAAACATTACTCTTATGCGTGGATGCTTTTAAAGCAAAAAAAATTCTAGAAGAGGTCCATGAAGGAATTTATGGTATTCATGCTAATGGACATAGAATGGCAAAACAAATCATGAGGTCTGGATATTATAGGTTGATGCTTGAAAAATATTGCATGGACTATGCCCCACAAATGCCATAGTGCCAACTTTATGTGGACAAAATTCATGTCCCACCTACACCTCTACATGTCATGACAACTCTACGGCCTTTCTTTATGTGGGGAACAGATATGATCAGACCCATCATTTGCAAAGCTTTGAATAATAATCGCTTTATTTTGGTTGCCATCAATCATTTCACCAAATAGGTAAAAGCGACTTCATATTCCAACATCACTAGATCTGTTGTGTGCAAGTTTGTGAAACAAGACATCATTTGTCAATATAGACTGCCCAAACAAATTATCACTAATAATGCACGCAATTTGAATAATAAAATGATGGAAGCAATTTGCTCTTATTTCAAGATCAGGCACCACAACTCAATGCTATACCATCCAAACATGAATGAGGCGGTCGAAGCAGCCAAGAAAAACATTATGAAAATAGTTGAAAAAATGGCCAAAACTTATAAAGATCGGCATGAAAAGCTACCCTTCACGCTGCATGCCTATCTCATAATAGTCTAAACTTTTACTAGAGCTACCCTATTCTCCCTAGTTTACAAAATAAAGGCAGTTTTGACCATCGAAGTTGAAATCTCATCACGTAAGGTCTTGATGGAATCACAGTTTAAAAAAGCTAAATAGGTCAAGAACTGATACGAGTAACTTAACCTTGTCGATGAGAAAATAGTAAATGCTATTAGTTATGGACAAAAGTATCAAAAACGTATAATAAGAGCTCATAACAAAAAAGTCCATCCTCATCAGTTTCAAGAAGGAGACTTGGTACTCAAAAAAATCCTTGCAATATATAAAATACTCTTGGAAAATAGACTCTAAAGTGGAAGGGCCCCTATATGGTTAAGAGAGCTTGCTCTGGTGGAGTGCTAGTACTAACTGAGATAGACAACAATAACTTGCCAAACCCTGTCAACTTTGATTCTATCAAAAAGTATTATGCATGAAGAAGTCCTCTAAATAAAAACTTATAAAGGCATCTTTATCTTTGGAAAGGCAGCTTAAGCAACCAAACCTTAACCTTATCTGAACAAAATCAAAGCCATTGTTAATAGAACCATCCTTCATCAAAACACCAGATCTTGGCCTAGCCTTTTTATCTTATCATAAATTTAACAATCA
>JBBYHM010406991.1:0-12559 GCA_038381775.1 Adansonia rubrostipa
TCTTGCCAATTTGTTATATTAATTGTTGAAAGCCTAATTGCAGTGGTTTACCTACCACTTTTAGATAAACCTAAAAGATAAGGTATAAATGAGTTGAGTTATTCGTAAATTATTTGAGTTTTATTGGTTAAATTTTTGATCAATTTTCTTTGTTTAACTAAACAAAAAAAAAAGCTCAAGTTTGAATTTAGACTTCATTATATAAATAAGTCAAATTTTAGCTTTTATAGATTTGATATTAAAAGCTCATGAATAGCTTATTTATGTGCACATTAACATTTACATATTTATGTTTTTTTATTTATTATTTTAGGTGCATATAATAATAATTTATTCATTGCTATTACTTAGTAAATTGTAATATTATCTAGATAATTGTAGTTTTCTTTATTACTATCTATTACTTACCTAACTTCAATTTTCAAATAGTTTTTTACTCTAAACTTCCATAAAGATTTCTACTAAATATTAAATTAATAGACTTAAAAAAAAAATCCTTAAATGAGAGATTTGATTAAAAAAAAAATCAAGTTTTAAAGGAGCTAAATAAGCTTAGCTAAAGTTTCATATTTTTATATAAGACGAATCTAAGATTTAAATTTGACTCGTTTAAATAAATAAATTAAGCTTAAATAGCCATTTTTTTTCATTAAACCAAGCTTGAACTTTAAATGTTCAGTTTGACTCAACTTATTTACATCTTTCTTAAAAAGTAACCAAATTATATGTCTTTAATTTATGTATACCTAATCTTTTTCTTGAAAATTTATTATTTTTAATTAAACCAAAATAAAAAAACGGCTATAATCGAAGAGGAATTAAGTATTGTAATAGTCGATCGATTCATTTTTGGAGAACCTAAATTCATCAATTCAAAATCTTTTTTCAAATATAATTTTATTTCTTTATTAATTGTAATGGAATAAACAGAAGGAGTATATAAGATGAAAATTTGACCTTAATTCTTTTACTATCTTAATTCAAATTTGGACTGTATTAGTTTTTCTATTTTAGTTTTAATTAATTTAGTCTACACTTCACAAAAAATTTGATTTAGAATCAATTAGCACCTTTCGTAAGATCATATACGTGATGTTTGGTTGGGAGGAATGGCTATTCCATTCCGTCATTATTCGGGCTTACATGGTAACCAGGGCATTTGATTGGAAGAAAAGCCATTGCTCTTTTTATTACGGGTGCTGCCATAACAGCAATGCTTGCTATTACAGGATCACCCGCAATAGGCATGAATCAAAATTTTTTTTTCCAACATTTGCCTTAAACACAAATCAACAAGAAAACATTAAAAAAAGTACTAACAACAAATTCAACCTTATCTCTCAACGCAACCGGAAAAATATAAGAGAATATAAACGAAAAAAAAGAGCGAAAAATTGTCTCTAAGGTTTCAGGTTTAGGTTACTGTAGGTGGTTTTTGGCCTAAAATTGAATGAGTAAAGGGAAAACGAGATGAACAACACAACAGAAAATCAAAACATTAGGAGTGGCAGAGGACGATGAAAAAAAATGAGGTGGAGCTGTAAGCTAATTTTCTAGATCTAGGATTTTTTGATGATTTTTAGGAAAGATAAAGTTGAAAATGGAACGAGGGGATTTAGAAGATGTATTAGAGAGAATTTGGAAATTTTCACGATTGGGGGTAGCAGTCGCCGCTGCTGGCGTACGATCGTGGATAGTGGTGCAGGCGACGGCCAGTGGCTGAAATCTAGAAGACCTTTGAATTTCTGGAAAATGAGGATGAACATGAAGATAAGAGAGAATGTTTGGTAAAGTAGAAATAAGGTTAGAGAGAGAAAGTTTAGGATTAAATGAAAGGAGAAAGAAAATTATGAGTATTTATAGTTATAAAAAAATTTTAATAAAAAATTTTAAAAAATATATTTTAAATATATATATTTTTATATATTATTAAATATAAAATATTTAACTTATATTATTATTTAGAAATATTTATAAACAATAATTTAAATATCTTATTAATTAATTTTTATTAATAACAATTTATTTTAAATATTTATTTTAAAATATTCATAAATAATAATATTTTATTAATAAATATTATATTTTATATAAATATTAAATATTATATATAAAAATAAAATATATTAAAAATAATTTTTGTATTTTAATATATTTTTATATATACAATTATTTTAATTTTATATAATAATTAATATTTATAAATATTTTTAATTATAATATAGTAGAATTTTATTTATAAATAGACTAAAATATAATATCTAAATATTTTATTAAATAAAAGTCTTGTCATTTTGAAAAATACTTTGTTAAATAAAATTTTAATATTATTTTTGATTTATTAAATAACATTTTAAAATAAAAAAATTTTAAGTTTAAATTTTATATTTAAAATATCGTTTCACAATGGAAAGGGTAAAACTAACTTTTCAATCTATTCTTTAACCTCATTTAACTAACCAAACAATATAATACTATTATTAGTCTATTCCATTCAATCAACTAAATAATATAATACTTATTTCTTTTCTATTCTCGTCCCACCAAATAATAGTTATTTCATTCCTATTCTATTTTATTTTTTAAATCAAACATACTATTAGTATCTTCACTAATATATTTATATTTACAATATTAAGCACAAATGTAAATAATTTTTTAAATTAATAAAAATAATCATAAATATCCATTATATTTTTATTATTAATGAGATTTATCTGATTTATAAATAAAAGTTTTAATTTCGTTAATATGTTTATTTGATAATAAACAAAAAATTGTTAACTTTTATATTAAATTACTTTATTTTGAGAGTTTTCATTTTCATTAACCTTAAAATATAAATAAATTTACTTGATAAAAAAATAAAAAAGAATTAAAATTTGATTTTTTTTATTTTCATAGATTTTAATTTTATATTAAAATTAAAAATAATAAATTTATAAATTTAAATATTAAACAAAATTTGTATGTTAATGTATTTATTAATTTTAATTATTTATAAAATATATAATTATATATTTTTAAAATAAATAAAACGATGAATATTTATATGACATACATAACTATATCATTTCTATTCACAAAACCTTTTTTTTTAACATAATTGAAGTACATATCATTCCATTTCAAGAGTCCTTATGTATACTTTCTAGACTATAAATAGCAATGTAAGTAGAGATGAGAGTATTTCTCATTGTTTCCCAAATTCATTTCCCCTTAAAAAATTTGAAAAAGTAAAATAAAGACAAAAACTTCTTTTTCTATTTATAATTCTTAGATTACAAATTCAATTTAACTAAGATAAAGTATGTCATTCTAATATTTGGGGTATATTGGGTTAAACAAAAAGAAATATGTATTATTCTTTTTATTTCACTATAACTATGTTCTAGATCCTTTAATTGTTTTTTATTATTATTATTATTATTATTATTATACCATTTGGACGATGAACTAATTATCTCATCGTCCAAATAGTCATTTCAAACAAAAGGGCTACCAAGTTATCTCGTTGATCGACAAAAAATAAAAGGACATCGATGTGACCATCCGATAACAACATAACCTCAAGGCTGACACTTCTGCTGAATAACGATCGATTGGCAAATCCAACCACAAGGCACTTAGCCTGACAGCTAGCTCGGCACTAGCTATCTCCTTGTTATGTCATCTGATAGCATGTGCCCCAACAATGTATAACACCAATTATAATAATAATAATAATAATAATAATAATAATAATAATAATAATAATAATACAATTATTATTATTATTATTATTATGTATGAAGGGGCTTAAGTGTAAATTCTTGAAATTAGAGGGTTTATGTGCAAATATATATATATGTGTGTGTGATAAGAATTTTATTTTTTTCTCATATATGTGTTAGAACAAAGAGAAATAATGAGAGGAAGAAAGAAGAGGTCTAAAATTTTGAAAAAACAAGCCAAGAAATTGAGTTTTCTCATTATCATCTTAGATGTAAGCTTAGTAATTATCATTTTATATGTTTTATTTCATGCAAGGTAGAAAACCCATAAGAAAACCCAAACTTGTACCCATGGCCAGTGACTTTTTTAGTGAAATTTTCGACATGGAACACTTTTTAGGTAGCTTTTGGCCTTAGGTTTCTAATGAAATAAGTTTGAGTTGATTTGGTTGGGTAGATTGTAAGATATGATAATTTAAATTATGGGTTTAACAATGACAGACCACCAAATTTAGGCTATCGAAAATCCACCGTTTGGTATCGGATTTAGGTGATTCTTCAGTTTAAATTATAGTATGAAATGTGAACTTATATTTAGCACTGGTGGTTTGATCTGATGATTTATATGTTGAGAGAATCGAAAGCCAAAATTTGGCAAGTTGAACATGAAAACCAAGAAATCTGGGTAAGATAAGTGACGATCAGCCTATATTTGCCCTTCCAAAAATTGATTTTCAACCTCCATTGTTTCTAATTTGAAATTGGTATATTAAAGTATGTTGTGTAGGCTTTATTTTGGTATAAAATATGATTCTACATTCAATTTATATTATGAGTTATTAGGTTTCAAAGTAGACCAAATGATCAAATTTTGAGAGTATGAAAAGTTAAGGAAAAAATTATTTTTTATGCATTAAAACAAATTAGAATTCGCAGCTTTACATACTCGTATAAGTATATGGTAGTTGTTACGTCCAAACTCGGATTTGGGGTTTGATAATTTTAGTGGTATCAAAGCTTAGAGTTTGACCTTTAGACTATAGGTAAGTTCGTAATAAGCATTGGTAGATTTTAGGATAGATTAGTCAGATTACAATGTATTAATTTTGAAATAGGTTAAGTGATATGAAGGTCAATATTTTGTTGTTAGATTGTGAACACCTTATCTTGATGGAATGTGTTTTGTAAAAAAAAAAAAATTGCTGTAATGATGAAAGCTAAATTGTATTCTTTTAATTGGTGTAGTTATCATGGCTCATCAAAAAAGGACTTTGTCGGCTATTATTGAAAGCTCCCATGCTATGGATAAGACTCGACGGAATGTAGATTCTCATCCATTAGAAGATGCTATTGATTTCGATAGTCATGATGGTAGTCAACCATTATTGGGTAACTTGGACAGTAATGATGTGTATCAAATAGAAAGGCAAATGGTAGGACTGGCTGAGCAGCAAAACATTACTAACAATAACCTTTCTGCACTATTGGCACAAACAACAATAACAACTGTAAAAGTGTCAACAATAAGTGGAGCAAACTCACCTACCTAACCAACGTGGTGGATTTGTGGAATTTAAAAAGATAGGTCCTCTTTCCTTTGAAGGTTGTACAGATCCTAGAGAAGTAGAGAAATAGATCAAGGAGATGGAGAAATTGTTTAGGGCATTTAAATACCCTACAGAAGATAGAGTGGGATATGCTGCACTTATGCTCCAAGAGGCTGCAAATGATTGGTGGGAAACTCAAGAACAAGTATTTACCGAGAATGAAGAAAATTGTTCTTGGGATATGTTTGTAAAAGCTTTTTACGACCATTACTTCCCTAAAAGTGTTCGACTGCAAAAGGAGAAGCAATTTATTGAGTTAACTCAAGGGGATAAAACGATGGCCGAATAAGAAGTAGAGTTTTCAAAACTTTCCAAGTTTGCCCTTAAACTAGTACTTAATCAAGAAAGTCGTGCTTGTAGATTTGAAGAAGGGTTGAACCCTCAAATCAAAAAAATATCTCAACTGTTAAACTTAAGACGTACGAAGAAGTACTCAGTAAGACGCTACTTATTGAGAGAAGCATTGTTCAAAATGAGACTATGAAGAATAAAGATCAAGAAACTAGTATTCATAGAGAAAGGAAAAGTCCCAAACCTTTTAAAAATCATGGTAGTTAGAGACATGGTCAAGCTAGAAGACCTGAGAAAGCTAGTAGTAAATCCTATCACAACAATACTCCATGGTGTCGTAGATGTTAAGTGGCACATTCTAAAGCTCATTGTCGATGGGCCACTGGGTCATGCTTTGCTTGCGGATAAAAAGGCCATTTAGTTGCTAATTGCCCAAGTAAGAGAGGGCAACAAAGCTTCTAGAATTTACAGACCATTCACAGAGGAGCCAATAGCAGAGCATCAACTAATGACCAAGTGATACAAGGGGCACAAAAACCTCGAGCACCTGCTAAGGTTCATGCCTTCACTCAACATGATGCTTAGACTTCCAACACTGTAGTGGCAAGTATTCTCCTTGTATCATCCTATTATGCTTATGTTTTGTTTGATCCGAGCACTGCAAATTCTTTTGTATCTACTATTTTTGTTGAGAAATATGGTTGGAATTCAATCCTCAGCCAAGTAGAGTTATCAGTTAAAACCCTAATAGGAGGAGTATTAATTGCAGACTATGTTTGTAAGTCTTGTGTTGTTAGTATTAATGACACCGAGTTGTTTGCTGACTTAATGGTTCTCGATATAAAAAACTTCGATATGATTCTTGCTATAGATTGGTTAGCCGTTAACTATGCAACAGTTGATTGTCGAGACAAAAAAGTAACATTTAGAATTCTCGAGAAATCTAAATTTGAATTTCTTAGAAGTGCAAAGAATAGTTTTCCTTTGGTTATCTCAGCTTTGAAAGTTAAAAAACTTCTAAGAAGTGGCTATGTTGCATACTTGGCCACTATAAGAGACAGTAGTCATGATGAACCGAAACTTGAAGATATTAATATGGTAAAAGAATTTCCTAATGTGTTCCTTAAAGAGCTACCTGGGTTACCTCCTGATAGGGAGATTAAGTTCTCAATCGATTTATTTTTGGGATCAACACCAATTTCTAAAGCTCTTTATAGAATTACTCCAGTGGAGTTAAAAGAATTGAAGGAATAGTTGCAAGAATTGTTGGATAAGGGTTTTATTAGACCTAGTGTGTCACCTTGGGGTGCTTCAGTGTTATTTGTTAAGAAGAAAGATGGTAGTATGAGACTGCATTGATTACCGAGAACTTAATAAGGTAACGATCAAAAACAAATATCCATTACCTAGAATTGATGATTTTTTTTATCAATTGCATGGAGCTCAAGTCTTCTCAAAAATTGATCTTCATTCTGGTTATCAGTAGTTAAAGATTAAGGCGGATGACATTCCTAGAATTGCTTTTAGGACGAGGTATGGACATTATGAGTTCTTGATAATGCCGTTTGGGTTGACTAATGCTCTAGCGGCATTAATGGATCTGATGAATAGGGTATTTAAACAATTTTTGGATCAATTTGTTTTGGTTTTCATTGATGATATTTTGGTGTAATCAAAGAGTGAGAAAGATCATGAAGAACATTTGACAATAGTGCTACAAACTTTGAGAACAAAGAGGTTGTATGCAAAATTAAAAAAATGTGAATTTTGGTTAAATAGTATTTCATTTTTGGGTCATGTGATTAATAAAAATGGTCTTTCTGTGGATCCGAAGAAAATTGAATCTATTGTGAAGTGGAATAGACCAACTACCATTATAGAGATTTGAAGCTTTTTAGGCTTGGCAGGATATTATAGAAGATTTGTGGAAGGATTTTCTCGTTTAGCCATGCCTTTAACTCCACTAACCCAAAAAGAGGTTAAGTTTGAGTGGTCTGATGCTTATGAACAAAGTTTCCAAAAACTAAAGAAAAGATTAGTTAGTGCTCCAATTCTCACCATTCCTTCTGATTCTAGTGGTTTCACCATTTATAGTGATGCCTCTATGCAAGGCGTAGGCTGTGTACTGATGCAACATGGAAAGGTGGTAGCATATAGTTCACGATAGTTGACGCTTTACGAGCGAAATTATCCTACTCATGATCTTTAATTAGCGGCAGTAGTGTTTGCTCTAAAAATTTGGAGGCATTACCTGTATGGAGAACGATGTGAGGTGTATATTGATCATAAAAGCCTCAAGTATACTTTCACCTAAAAGGAGTTGAACATGAGATAGATGAGGTGGTTAAAGTTGTGGAAAGACTATGATTTGATTATCAATTATCATCCTAGGAAAGCTAATGTCGTCGCTGATGCTTTGAGTAGGAAATCGAAGAACCATCTGGCAACTATGATTACTACTCGAAAAAATATCTTGAAGGATTTCAGAAAATTGGCTTTCGAAGTAGTTATACATGGAAAATGTGCTCAATTAGCAACCCTTTGAGTTTAACTGACCTTGCTTGAACGAATTAGGGATTTCCAAGATAATGATAATAAATTAAAGAAAATCAAGAGTCGAATTGAAAAAAAAGAACAACGTGATTTTTGTGCTCATGAAGATGGGACTTTAAGGTTCGAGGATAGGTTATGTATTCCAGATAATAGTGAGCTAAAGAAGGAGATTTTAGATGAAGCACATAGCACTAGATATTCTATACACCCTGGTGGCACAAAGATGTATAAGGCCTTGAAGTAGAACTTTAGGTGGAATAACATGAAGCGAGAGATTGCACAATTTGTTACACAATGCTTGGCGTGCCAACAGGTTAAAGCTGAACATCGTAGACCTACCGAGAAGCTACAAACTCTTCCAATACTTAAATAGAAGTGGGAGCATATCACTATGGATTTTGTCTCAGGTTTACCAAGAAGTCCAAAAGGAAATGATTCTATATGGGTGATTGTTGATAGATTGATTAAGTCTGCTCACTATATAGCAGTTAAAATTTGATTTTTATTGGAGCAACTAGCAAACTATATGTCAAAGAAGTAGTGAGGTTGTGTGGTATTCCTGTTACCATAGTATCAGACAAAGATACTCATTTCATGTCACAATTTGGGAGAAGTATGCATAAGGCTATGGGAACGAAACTAAGTTTCAGCACTACTTTCCATCCACAAACTAACGATCGATCTAAAAGGACTATTCAAATCCTTGAGGATATGTTAAGAGCTTGTGTCATTGATATGGGTGGCTTTTGGAGAGACTATTTACACTTGGTGGAATTCTCCTACAAAAATACTTATCAAACTAGTATTCAAATGGCTCCTTTTGAGGCTTTGTATGGAAGAAGATGTAAGTCACCAATTTATTGGGATGAAGTTGAAGAAAGAAAACTCTTAGGTCCTGATTTTGTACAACAAGCAATGAACAAGATTCAATTGATTAAAGAATGACTCTGAGTAGCTCAAACTAGACCAATGAGTTACGCAGATAATAGAAGGCGAGACTTAGAGTTTCAGACAAAAGATCATGTATCCTTGAAGGTGTCACCTATGAAAGGTGTGATGCGGTTCGGGCTTCGAGGGAAGTTAAGTCCTAGATTTATTAGCCCATTTGAAATCTTGGAAAGAGTTGGAAATGTGGCATAGATGATTGCTTTACCACCATCTTTGGCTAGTGTGCATAATGTATTTCATGTGTCTATTCTAAGAAAATATGTGCCAAACTCGAGTCATGTAATAGAACTTCCTTTTGTGCAAATTCATGATGATTTAACTTATGAAAAAAAAAACCAATTTGGATTGTGGATAGAAAACAACAAGTTCTAAGGTGATGTGGTATCCAATATGCTAAAGTTCAATGGGCTAATCATTCGGAAAGGGAAACAACTTGGGAACTTGAAGACGAAGTTAAGACTAAGTATCTAGAACTATTTGAAATTCAAGATAGCTGAAGTTTTGACGATAAAACTTCTTTTATGGGGGGGAACGATATAACACCTATTATTACTATTATTATTATTGTTATTATGTATCAAGGGGCTTAAGTGTAAATTCCTAAAATTAAAGGGTTCAAGTGCAAAAAAATATATATGTAATAAGAATTTTATATTTTTCTCTTATATGTGTTAGAACAAAGAGAAGATAGAGAGAAATAAGGAGAGGAGGAAAGAACAGGTCTGAAATTCTGAGAAAACAAGCCAAGAAATTGAGTTTTCTCATCATCTTCTTAGAGGTAAGCTTAGTAATTATCATTTTATATGTTTTGTTTCATGCATGGTAGAAAACCCATAGGAAAACCTAAACTTGTACCCATGGCCGGTGACTTTTTCGGTGAAATTTTCGTCATGTAACACCTTTTTTAGGTAGCTTTTGGCCTTAGGCTTCTAGTGGAACAAGTTTGAGTTGATTTGGTTGGATAGATCATAAGATATGATAATTTAGATTATAGGTTCAACAGTGACAGACCACCAAATTTAGGCTGTCAGAAATCTATCATCTGGTATTGGATTTAGGTGATTCTTAAGTCTAAATTGTACTATGAAATGTGAACTTTAATTTAGCACTGGTGGTTTGATCTGATGATTTATGTGCTGAGAGAATTGAAAGCCAAAGTTTGGCAACTTGAACATGAAAACCCAGAAATCTGGGTAAGATAAGTGACGACCAGCCTATATTTACCCTTCCAAAAATTGATTTTCGACCACCATTGTTTCTAATTCGAAATTTGTATATTGAAGTATGTTGTGTAGGCTTCATTTTGGTATAAAATATGGTCCTAGATTCAATTTATATTATGAGTTATGAGGTCTCAAAGTAGGCCAACTGATCATATTTTGAAAGTATGGAAAGTTAAGGAAAAATTAATTTTGATTTTATTTGATATATTTTACTGTAATTAGTCATGATTTTTAATTATACAATTTTAATGAATTTTTCAAAAATATATACATAGAGTATGATAGAGTATCGATTTTATAAATAATAATAATAATAATAATAATAATAATAATAATAATAATGCCTAGTAATAACAATATGATTTTTTTTTTTAGCTTCTTACTTTCCATTATGGTTGTGACCAAGTTTCCTTGTATTAGAAAGGTGTGGTAGATATGCAATTAGGGGTTAAATAAGCTTTAGAGAGAGAACCGAATTAGTATGGGTTTAATTTGAAGAGTCATTAGGAGCATTGCATAAAAAAATAATGACTGAGTGGATCTAATAGTAATTATGATTTATATGGATTGGTCCTTAAAGTATACTTTTGACTAGATTTTTGGAGTTGGAAGACTCAAGTTTCTAGGTAAGTAACTTACCGAATGTTCTACTGTTTTATAAAATGTATAGATATATTATGTTTAATTTGAAAATAGGTCTTCATGTGAATTATTTTGAATATTACTTTTGAATATGAGAATAATTTGAATTATATGAATTGATTATTTGATTGCGCTTGAATATGCCTTGAGGCTATATACTGAGTAATATGTTTGATATGATTATGATTATGATTAATGTTTTTGTTCTTACAATTTCCAGGTCTACCTATGAATTTGACTGAGATGGTCATTGTTTTTAAATTTAGCTACGTTCTGGACTCTACCATTAGGGATAAATATGATGGCTTTATATGCTAGCATTGTACTTAACCTTTCTAAGGTTCCATATGAATATGGACCTTGCTACTAGGGTGAAAGTGGTTGTAGACTAGTGTTATTTAACCTAGCTATGTTTTGGACCCTACCATTGGGGACGAATACAATGGCGCATATACTAGCATTTGCGTATCCTCTTTGAGGTTGCATTATGATTATGGACCTTGCCACTAGGGTGAAAGTGGTCGTAACCCAGTTTGTATCTGAATATGAAATTGTTATGGACCTAGATATGAATATGATTCTGTAACCATAACTATTCTCATTATCTTATTCGTTATTTGAATATGAATTATTTAATTATTGAAACTTGAATTGTGAATGATTATAAAGTGATGTGGCTGTGATTCTAGTATGAATAATATGACCCAATTTCTTTTGTTTGCCAAGAGTTTTCAAGTGATGTATATCTATATGATAGTAACATGTGATGACCCAGGTGGTTGAGTCGGTTTGTAACTTACTGATTTTATACTCACTCTGTTGATTATAATTTCCTTATAGATTTTGGTGAGTAGCCGTTTTACTATAGGGTGAATTGGGTGCAAGAGATCATTGCTAGTTCTTAAGATATTTTGAGTTTATAAACTCATTATTTTGTCAAAATAGCTTAAGAACTGCTGGTGTATTTGTTTGTAATGGCTAAGCTTGCAAACCTTTGATGATATTTTGTATAATGTCTTATACTTTTGTAAATTTGATGTATTTGGATTTGCTAACCAATGATTGTAAAAAAATAAAAATAAAAAAATTAGAATTCGTAACCTTACATACTCGTATAAGTATGTGGCGGTTGTTACTTCCAAACTCGGGCTTGGCGCATGACACAATGCCTATAAAAGGGTAAGCAAACTTAAAGTAAAGGTGGATCTTTTCCTGTTTTTAGTCTTCTCTGTTTCATTAACGCCTGAAAATCTAGAGACTGATTTAATCATCGAAGAGTATCTCAGAATATCAACTTTGACACCCCTCTGATTTTTTCTATGTTATAGGACTGCGTTCGTCCTCGCAAAAGAAAAACATCAACGATTATTATTATAATATTTTTGGCATTCTTTGAATAACTTGCAAATACTCACTTTATATGATCCTTTGAAAATCTTCTAAAAATCTATTTTAATAACTCACAAAATAATCGAATTAATATTGATTTGGGTGAATTAATTCCATTTTGAGCTAACTGTAAACATCCCTTTGAAAACGAAAGGAAAGTTCATCCTTTGGCTTCACTGCTAAATGCTCACTT
>JBBYHM010407051.1:0-12550 GCA_038381775.1 Adansonia rubrostipa
TAATGAGTTTGATGGTTGCTTTTAGTTTAGTGCAGTCTTGTATTCTTTTTATAAATGGAAGTGTTGATAAGATGGATTGGGTCAAATCTAAATGAAAATTTTGTTTATTCAAGCTTTATTTAAATCCAATCCAATCTAATAATTCATTTTACTATTTAAAATATATTAAAATATTAAAATATTATTTTTATATTAATTTTTATATATATTTATAATTAAATTTTAATAATTTTTTATTATTCAAATAATAATCTAACTAATTAGTCTAACTAGATTCCTAAAAAACTATCCATCCTGGTCTAATTCTAGACAAGAGGCTAGCCAGATAGACAAGTCCACACGTAACCAAAAAAAAAAAAGGAAGTTTAGTCCACTAACAACTTGCCTTGGATATTTGATCAATAATAAAGGGGCATACATGGAGACAATGGATCAACTTATATTGCTTCTATACACTTTTATAATTTATGTATGACCGATATTTTAATAAATCGATATTGAATTTAACGATATATTAATACTTATCATGCATGTAAAATATCAAATTAATATAATATTTATATAATGTCGATTGAAAATATCATCTTTTTTATATAAAGTTAACAAATAATTTTTTTACATTGAACAAACGGTTAAATATTTTTAATTTACTCAAAATTTAATGTGCATTATCTATATTAATAGAGTGTGAAATACAACGTTTGAATTAGACAAACATAAATAATATAAAAAATTATAAAAACGTATATAACTAAATTAATTCTACATTGCAAGTGAACTTCTCTTTTTTTATCTTAAAAAGTTAATTAGGTTTGATTTTTCTTCAAAAAAAATTCTCAAAATTTTCATTAAATCTTTTTCGATTAGAATATATGTAGGAGAAACTAATAACTAATTTAGACATATATCAAACCCATAGAACTTCATATATATGTAAACCATAGCCTTCATTTTTTTTTTAAGTGTCAAATAAAGTTATCATTCGAATCTTTTGTGGATGCACGAAAAGAATCATAAACTTTTTTAGAAGAAATCTTATATGTATATATAAGTTACCCTTTGATTCAAGTTTCTTGCGAATCCAATCTCCAAACTTGTGAAATATACATCATGTCAACAAAGTTAGATATATATATATAAGCATTTCTATATTATCAATAACTAATAAAACCTAGACATGTGAGACTTTCCTTTCTATATTGATAATTACATTATGTAATTAGCTAGATTTTGGTTGTATGGTGTGTTGTTTATATTACCAAAAAGATTTTTTTTTTTGACAAGTGTCTTAGATGATTTACAAAAGGTTTGAATGGATATAGTTTGCATTTGTGTTGGAAAATGAAGTTGGAAAGTAACTTATATGCCTTTGGAACAAAGATAGACAAAAAGGATTTGAACTCATTTAAAGAGGATTTAATTACTAAGTTAAAATTATAATTTGTTACAATTTTGCCTAAGGGATCAGAATCCTTAAAGAAAGAATTTGAATATCTTGTAGGACTTTGTATTTTATAAAATTCTTGCCTAAGGGATTAAAATCCCATAATTGACTATTCAAATACCTCATGTAGAAATTCAAATAATTTGTTTGTTGAACATGCTTTTTCATTCCAAAAATTATGAGTCTTCACCAAAGACATGTTTGATCGTGAAAGGGGTGTTTCTCACACTTGTCAAGGCTTATAAATACTTCATTAAATGTTCATTTTACACACTTCTAACAATTTTACATCCAATTCTCTTTAAAAATCATTTTTCTTTTTGTAGTTTCTTTTTTGGTTCATGGTTCATGTGTGTTCAAGAAGAACTTGAAGTGCAATCTCACTCTTTTTCCGGCAGGCATTGTATCCTAGGGATAATCTTTCTAAAGAAAACATTTGTACCATACTAAAGAAACTACTATCCTAAAGAATGCTTTTTGGAAGTGCCATGTCTACTACCTTCTTCATTTCTTCTTTTTCTCCACTGTTGTTCTTTTTTAATTAAATTAGTCCAACGCCCATACACAACAATTTCAAGATAATAGTTCTTCTTCAATGGCAACTATTGCAATCAAACCTCATATTTAGGAAATGGAGAAACTTGAAAGGTTTAATGGCCTCAGCTATAAACGATGGAGCATAAAGATTTACTATCAAATCAGTCTTTTAAAAGTTGCTTATGTATTACATGAGTACTATCCATAAGAAACTTGTGAGAATGAATGACTGATGGTAAAATAACAAAAGTAGATTGAAGATGACTACATTTGTCGCCTAACCATCCTTCAAGCCTTTAGCAATTCTCTCTTCAATGTGTTTCACAAACACACTTAAGCATTAGAGTTATAGCAGCACATAATTGAGAAGAGATATAAGAATAAGGATATGGGAAATAAGTCTTTCTTTCTGAATAGGTATGTTGATTTTAAAATGATGGATTTTAAATCTGTTATTGATAAATGAATGAATTAAATAACATTGTAATTGAGTGCAATGATACAGAAGAACTAATCTCTGAAACTTTCCAAGTATCTACTATCATAGGTAAGTTACCCCAGTCTTAGAAAGATTACCAAAGGTATTTGAAATATAAGAAAAAGTCATTTACCTTGGATGATTTGGTTTAGCACATGCAAATTGAAAATGCAACCCGAAAGAGATTGTAAACATCTAATAAAGTAAATAACAACCATGTGCATAACATTGAAGATCTTACTTTATCATCTTCTTTCAAAAGTGAGAACAAAACTCACAATAAGGGTCAGAAAAACTCTTCAAAAGAGGAAGAGAAAGTTCAATAAAATTGGAAATGATTCCAAAAAGAAGAAATATCATTACTATTGGTGTGGAACGAATGGTCATTTTGTAAAGGTCTGCCACTTTCACAAAGGTAATGAAATTAAAGCCAACATAGTGATCGAAGATGACATAGTTGCATGCTTACTAAAGTTCTTATGGTTGATAGCCAAAAAAATGGATTGACTCTATCGTAACTTGTAATATCACCCTTTCAAAGGAGAATTCAAAACCTATGAACAAATTAATAAGGACAAATTTATCTTCATAGGAAACTTTGCCACTTGCAAGGTTATTGGCAAAGGGACCATCAAACTTCCTCTTACTTCTAGCAAAGTTTTGATTTTGAAATATATGTATCACACCTAAATCTTAGGAAGAGTTTAATTTTTGTTTAAAAACTTGATGCAATGGTTTCAAAGTTGTGTTTGATTCTCAAAAAGTGATCATTTCTGAGAAAGGATAATTTGCTAGAAAAGGATATGCTAAAGATAAGTATATTTAAAACCAATAAGCAAACTAGTAAGTATGAGAATCTTCTTTGGAATACCAATGTACGTAACTGATTCATTATACTAGTTCATTATACTACTTTTTATGATAGTAGTAAGATATGTTTTATATCTATGTGATTGAATTTTTTTGCATATTGATATATTAAATACTTGTTCCTAAGCACAATAAATGCTTATTTGAGAAATTATGTTTGATGTAAGTAGACATATCTCTAACATTCTATAAGTCTGTATTTAATTACTTTAGTGATCACATTTATTTAAATTGTGGTTATAAGTTATTGTTATGACTAAGTTTTTTGAAAATTTTGAGATAAACATGTATTGTGATTTTTTTTTTTGTTAAATGATTAAACTTGAAATTTACATTATGATGATAATTGTTTTAATTGTTTTTATGATTAAAGTATATGCTTTATATTATTATTTTATGAGATTTACATTGCTAACATCTTTGATATTTGAGAAATCTTGAGTTAAGATTTATAAAAATTTCAAAGAGAGAAAATGTCTGTATTATATGCGTGATATTAAATGAATACTTAATAAAAGTGTATCATTTAAACAAAGGTTATTAACTTGGAAACAAATTAATATTATGACAAAGGAAGATGACATGATTACAATGTTTAGTAAGAGTTAGAGAATGAGCCATTGATGAACAATCTTGAATTATTCAAGTGTAACATATCATGTCACTTATTGTTGTCTCTTAAAGTTACAATGGGATCTTCCTTTAACATTAAACTAATTGAGATACAGGTGTGAGTTTGAAAAAAAAAATTTTAACTGAAGGTGAATTAATGAATTCAAAAGAAGATAATTGATAACCAAATATTATAATAATAACGTATGGACTAGTTGAAATTTTTTCTCGTGTTGTTAAAGTTAAAGGAGTTTCATTCTACTACAAGCTTGGATTAGAACAATTGAATGTGTAGAGATGCTATTCTTAATGATAACAAATATAGGATTTATATTCGTCAAGAGGAAAGGTAAGTACTTCAGACAAGAAGAAAAAGGTAAGACACCAAAAAAGCCAAAATCAAAGTCTGCTTATTACAAGGTATGTTAATTTTGAGAAGATAAATTTAAAATCTACCATAATTTAAAGTATTGAACTTAATGAGATTAGATAAGTTTGGAATCTATCATTGCGTTGAACATATTATGACTACAATGAATATTGGATACAAGAGTTTTAAATTCATAAATGTTTTATTATTAATCTTAAGTGATGCTAATCACGTTAGATTATGGTGATCAAATTTATGTACAGAAGAAAGTACAATGAACTTATTGCAATGAGAAACAACCATGTGTTGTAATAAGGTAGGTGAAGTACTACCTACGAAACAAATGTTAGTAGATCTTCTTATTAAACCCTTGCTGGGTGATAAAATAGCTAACATTATGAGAAATATGGGATAATACCAATTACTATTGATAATATTGATTGGTAACAACTCTATCTCATTAATATCATTTAAGAAATCGATCTTTTAAGTTTAAAGGAGAATTGTTTTTTCGAAGATCATTATGTATGAGAGTCAATGGAAATTAATCTTGAATTATCCGAGGAATTTATGTATGAGATACTTAATATTCCCAATGCATCAATCTTTGTAATAGTGGGGAAAAATAATGGAAAGAACTACTCTTTATTAAATCTTAAATCTAGATGCATTGTTATTCACAACTAAGAGATTGGACGTAAAATCCTTAGTAGATTTGTAGCTCATTGAGTAAAGTGATATAAAAAAAAAAGGTTGTGAACACTCTTGACAAGGTCTACCTATGCAAGTAGAGAAGTAAGAGGCTGCTTCTTATGGATTTTTGGTTTATCATAGAGTACTTGCTATCACAGGATTAAAGCAAAGGCCTATATATATTAAATTGTGCTGCCCATTAAGGAACACATGAACCGATGTAAAATATGAATATGTTTCCTTGTATATCATATCAACCTTTTGATATACACTTTACATATGGTCTTATTTGTATTTTTCTTAGGTTGCCTTGCATACATGAAAATCTTTTAGTAATAAGTGAGGTGTTTTATATATATTACCAAAAAGAATATGTTTCCTTGTGCATCATATCAACCTTTAGATATACACTTTACATATGAACTTATTTTTATTTTCTTAGGTTGCATTGCATACATGAAAATCTTTTAGTAATAAGTGGGGGGTTTTATATATATTACCAAAAAGAAGTTTTTGATAAAGTGTCTTAGAGGATTTACAAAAGATCTGAATGCATACAGTTTTCCATTTGTGTTGGACAATGAAGTTAGGAAGTAATTTATGAGCCAATGGAATGAAGATAAGCAAAATGATTCAAACTCCTTCAAAGAAGATTTAATTGGTAAGCTAAACTTGTAATCCATTACAATTTCAACTAAGGGATCAAAATCCCTAAGGAAAGGATTCAGATACCTTGTTGGACTTTGTATTATATACAATTCTTGCCTAAGGGATTAGAATCCTATAATCTAGGATTCGGATCCCTCTTCCAGAAATCCAAATAATTTATCTGTTGGACATGCTCTTTCATTCCAAAAGTTATGAGTCTTTATTAGAGACCTGTCTAATTGTGAAATGGTTGTTTTAACACCTGTTGAGGCTTATAAATACTTCATTGAACATTCATTTTAGACATTGCTAGCATTTTTACATCCAATTGTCTTCAAGAATCATTTTTCTTCTTACACTCTCTTTTTTAGTTCATGGTTCATATGTGTTCAAGAAGAACTTGAAGTGCGATCATGTTCTTCTTCAAGTAGGCATTATATCCTAGGAATAACGTTTTCAAAAAACCCATTTGCATCATAGTGCCTTGCCTACGACCATTTTTGTTTCTTCTCTCTCTCCATTGTTGTTCTTCTTTGATTACATTAGTCCAACCCCCATATAGAACATGGGGACCATTTTCATCCCAAGAAATAGAATTATAAAAACTTGTTAGTGTGAAAAACAACATACTATAATGATGAAGCGTTATATTATATATATAACTAGTATTTTATCACATGCTTCATACTCAAATACTTATCGACTTATTTATTTTAAAAATAAATAAAATTAATAAAATGTGTATTAACTAAATTTACATTACATGTAAAGGGCGTTTCCTAAGCAAATTATATTAAATTATTACGAAACTTTTAATATTAATGTAAAATTAATTTACGAACGTAAAATTTTTTTTGAACATATGAAAATAATTGTTGTTATTTAGTATATTAAACAATTGGCTTAAATATAAAATTGGCCCCATAATATACTACTTTTTCCACTTTGGTACTTAAAATTTTTTTATTCTTGATTGAGTGGGACTATGATTCCATTAAACAAGTTGGAATTTTACATTAACATGATTAAATAAATGGTGATGTAACAAATAACATTCAATAAGGTCATGACACATGCCAAAATGTTACGTCAATGTTAGCTCTATAATGCCACATCAATATTAACAGATAATAAAAGAAAGTAAAAATATTATTTTTTTAATTTTTTTAGAAAAAAATATTTTTTTGAAGACAACTAAAGGTATACGAACAAAACACTATAATGATCAAATTGTACAATTAGTTATTTATTTAGGCAAAATAATAGATTTAGTCCTATTAATATGGTTAAATTAAGTCCCTTTGTTAAATGAAGTCCAATTTACTAATAATGCCAAGTTGGCACCGTAAATTAAGAGATTTTTAGAGAAAAAGATTGAAACTTTGCTCATTTAGCAGAGGAAGCATGCACCAACTTATTGAGTGAAATGCTCATGTACGAATTAATTCTTCTTAGATTTTTTTTTCTTTTTTAATTTAGATCAAATGTTTTTTATTTTACAAATTATTTTAAAGTCAATACTATTTTTGAAGGAGGAGACCTTTGAATTTCACATTTATTGAGCCTTAAATCTTTTTTAATCTAAATAGATTTTTTGGTCCTTCAATTGCTATTGGGCCATAAAAGGGGATTGAAATTTTTTTTTTTTTTTTTTTTTTTGGGAAAGGACTTTGGAATCCATACTCTTTGTCCGTGTCCATATTCATTTCTTATTTATTATTATTTTATTTTGGAAAAATTTTTAAATAAACAAATTACAGATGATTTGAAAATTAATATTTGAAATTTTAATTTTTTTTAATAGACTTACAGCCGAAACACTGATCTAAAAACAAAGACGAAAGTTTAGAATTACCATATTTATCAAAAAATATATATATATATATATATTAAAAAAATCTAGGTAATTCGAATGCCTTTACTAAGAATGGCATTCTTAAAAAAAAGATGGCATTCGAATGCTCATGATAGAGCATGTGAATGTTCTTGCAGAGATTGATGTTCTTAATATAAAACAAAAGGATATTCGAATACCCCTGAAGAAGAAGTTTTGCAAAAATAAAATCTTATGTGTGTTATGTCACTTGTTTGCTTCAGTCGCGGCTGTTATATTATTACATCTTGTGGCTACGATAGCATTAATCAATTTTCTGAATATAATGTCGAAATCGCAAATAAAAGAATCAACATCTATTGCAATGCAGCTACAACGATCACAATTTAGAATTATGGAAATACATTTTTCAAGGATGGATTGAACAATCTATATAGCAAGGCGTTGTCAAATCCATTCCTTCAAAAATAGATGCATGGAGTATATATTATACCACAAAATCTACAATTGGACAAATAGAGCCATTGGAAGCTCTTATACTCTTTCAAATGTTTCTTTCTTGCTTTCTTTATTTTTCTCCTTGCTGTGTAATACCTTGTCAAGTATAGGTAGTTCTACCAAATTAGGCTTTTATCCCCTCAACTTCCTCATACATTAAGTCTTCTATCTTGTGTTGTTTATTTAATGTAAACATAATGCAAGCTTATGGGAGTGTGAGTTAGAGGTGTTCATATAAATTGAATTAGGTCGTAATCTAAAAATTTTTTATTTTTTGTTCAAGTTCGGATAGACTTGAAAGTTTGTTTTACTGTTTAAAATAATATTAAAAAATATTTTTACATTAATATTTACAATTAAATTTGAATAAAAATATTTTTATTATTTAAATAGTAATTTGGACTAGATGAATTGCTCGATAGGTGAACAGGTCTAATGTGGAGCATGATCCATCAATTTCCACGAACATGAGTGACTGTTAATTATAATTGGAGGCTGCAACATGCAAAATAGTCCATCACCCTTTACTAAAATCTTTCCGTAATGTAACATATATACAGAATTAGTGGTTTTTGCTTTACACAATCGTAAGCATATATTTGTCATCTTAATCTATGTATAACGTTGGTAATTGATAACATTTGAGCTGGACAAAAATAGGGATGTTATTTGCAGCATTTCCAGACCACGTGAGAGGTATCAACACTATGGTAAACCTACGTCAAGAAGATGATAAAAACTTAAATATATGATATTATTTGACTTTTTTTTTTCTAATTTGGATATTACGAATTTGAATAAATTTTTTGATTTGGATATTAAATTTATCATCTACCATAGATTTAAATATCAATCCTTAAATATCCATTATCTAAATTCATTTTTGTTCAAATGTTGAAAGTGTCGGATATCTAAATCCGTTTCATTTACACGGATTTAGATATCCGAATCCAATATGCTTTTACATATTTAATTCTTGTTAAATTTTATATTTTATCTTTAAAAAATTAATTTAATAAATTCAGAGTATTTAGTAGATTTAGATGTTTGATAGGTGTTACTATTTAAATTAAATGTGAATTTGGATAATAATATTCGAACAATAAATAAATAATAAAGATATTCGGATATCAAATAAATTAAACGAACTGAAATTCAAGTATCTCCAAACTTACAAATATTCGAATATTCAATCTCTTATGGTTTCTAATTAAAAGGCATACGACCAACCTCATCTATGTTTCAAACTTTTGAAGTGATAAAGGCACCAGAACTTTTTATTGCAAGTGACGAACTATCTGCAAGCAATTACAGGTAGATTATTTGGTTTCACAACATCTTGTGTTTTAGCAACTTTTTGCCAATTGCAATGTATTGAACTTCTAGCATGTGCATTCTCTATCGGCCATAGTTATTTTTCTTTTCATTTTACACTTTTTCTTTCATGCCACTCGACTTTCAATGCAACGGTAGATTTAGAAGTTTTTGTTCGTGGAAGCAACATATACACTAAAAAAATTGCATATATCGATATGCTAAAATTTAAAAACATATCAGAAAGTACATTTTTGAAAATATAGTATAATCTTCTTATCCTTGATAGTATTAAAAATATCTTTTTCTATGTAAATGGTCAAGCAGTATGCAACCAATCATCTCCGATTGTGCAATTGATACTTTATTACATTTATAGCAGAAAAAGTTCTTTCAACTAGTGCAATTGTCATTGGTAAGACCAAATATAACTTCAAAAGCAAATATACCAATTGATATAAAATATGCTTCCCAATCTCTACAAGCTTTGTAGAAATATCACTAACTATTTAATTATGAAAAAGTATTATAGACATTTAATTTTATCTTGGCACTGGGCAAGTGATTTGCTCAATGACCTAGTCCCAATTCTGAACCAGATTACATTTTTCCTTGCTTTGGCGTGCTAGATTCGCATCCGGCATGTTATGATAAGTATTATTTGAGCTCACATTTATTATAAAATTTTCAAGTTGGGTATCAAGTGCCATAAGCTCTACTGAAGAAAATTCTAAAAGATAATTTTTAGTTAAGTAAATCAACTTTTGTTTATCAAATGCACCAAAATAATTTCTTGGATTCAAGCATACTACACAAAGAAGCAGAACAATATGCACCTTTGTAAAACAAGTGCTAATTTCTTAAAGCTATTGATCTATTACTTGATACAGCAGTTCTATTTGAAAGTGATGTAAATTTGGAACTTTCTCAATCTAATGCCTTGATCTTCATGTGGCACAAACACATCATTCATATTTAGAACAATAATATTATTTTTGTCACAAAATAATGAAACTTTATTAAGTAAAAGAAGCCAACCATCACCTTTCATAAGTTGTAATCTTTTCTTAGATACATGAACTAGTGCAATATCATTTACAATGTCTTCATCACTTTTCTATAGAGCTTGTGACAACTCATTACTGATTCCAAATATATTTCTCATAAAATGCAAATGGAATATAAATTCAAAAGACTGTATGGAATTCAACAATGCACATGCTTCATCTCTTTAATCTAAATTTATAGCATCTTTCTTAACAATTTCAAAAATATCAATAATTGAAGAGCACAAAATAATCAAGCTACATAGCGTACCATAATGAAAGCCCCATCTAATATCCCTTGATCTCTTGAATGTAGTTTCTTGAAGCCATGCTAGTAGAAATTTCTTCACCTTTCAATGCCTAATTTATTTTATAAATTTGACTCTCACAAGGAATGTCTCTATGTTTACATTAAGTTCCAACAATATTAGAGAAATCAGCAACTAAATTGAAGAGCAAAGTAATGAATATAGAATGTGCAATTATTTTTTTTGAAGATCAAAGTTTTAACGTTATTGAATTCACCTTGCATATTATTGGTTCCATCTATCCTTGTCCACGTATCCTTGACAAGCTTAAGCCACATTTTGCAAATAATGACTCCAAATATGTTTTCAATGATAAAGCAATAATGTTAGGAACATTAACAAGACCAAAAAATGGTTAAAGTACCCATATAATTCCTATCCTTGTCTGAAAAACCTAGGCAAATTATCCCTAGACATTTAAAAGTGAAGCAAAATGCTAAAGTTAGTAACGAATGTAATAGGAAAACGTTAAATGCTAAAGTGACACTTAAACTATGTTAAAATTATGATGTGACATAATAAAAATAATGATAAATGTAAAAAACAAAGCACGTAAAAAAAATAAAAAGTAAAAATATGAAAAGTGAACTTTTAAACCTTTGAACTTTCAAATCAATAAAAAAAATTGAAAAAGAAAGGAAAAAATGAATTAGCGCCAAAAAACCAAAACCCATCATGGTGAACCCTGATCAAATCCTAAAATATCAATTTCTAATCGAACTGAAATCAAACATTTAATTTAGATCCCCAACATTCAAGAGAAGTTGACTGAAAACTGCAAAGAAGTTAAAAAAATAAATATGATTATTGTAACATTCTACAGCTTCAGAGTCTAGTGGGGGTTTTCTTTTAAAAAGAAATTTGTTCATTGCTAACCTACTAAAATAAATATGATTATTAGTGGTTATGCAACAAGTAACTTAATTCTAATCAAGCACCAATCTTTCCTTCTACTATCAATCTAGTAAACTGAAAATTTTAATTGGTCTCCATATTTTATCAAACATTAACAAGTAACTTAACTATTTCATACACCATTGATAAGAAGGAGCTTAATTTCTTTAATTGGTTTACATTTTTTTCATTTTTAATTAAGCATCTAATTAAAGACCATAAGATTAGATAAAATATAAGTTAAAGTAATTAATTACAAGTTAGAGAAAAAATGGAGAGTTTTTAATTTTCACATATCATGTATATAGTCTACATTTATGGTTCCTACGTGAGAAGCAACAAACCAAATTTTCATTGCACAAAAAGCTACCAAAAAAGCCATAAGAGAAGAGAAGAAGGCTTGAAAGAAAAAAGCCAGCATATTAATGGTGGTTCCTTATTCGGTGGTTGTCTCTCACTTTTTTTTCTTAGTTTCCTTCAATTCTTTAATCTTTGTTATGAATGGCAGATAAAAAAGGGAAAACTGGGTTAGTCTAATGGTGTTGAACCTAAGGACTGTCTTACAGACGCCTTGGGTTTAAAAAATGGGTTGCAAAGTGTTGGATAATAAAAAGAGAATTAGGTTGAAAAAAAAACTCAAATATAATAAAATATGCTTGTTTTGGAGCATTAACTGCTTTTTATTGAAGGGGCAATTTAAAAATATATATATTTAAAGCCAAATTTGTAAAAATTTGTAGAGGCAAATGCCCCCACAATGTTTATGGTAGATTCGTCATTGTTTTGATTCTCAGCTATGACTTTATTGACCTAACTAGACAATCTCTAGCGCAATATACGAATGAATTACTCTTAGATATCATATATACGTCTTAGTCAAAAGATGTCGATGGAGTCACCTCTCAATTAGAGGCCTTTCGACTTTGTTAAAGATATGGGTGTTCTTAGCCTACCATTATAGATTCAAATAACGGTCGCAACCTAATGTTACGATTGTTATTTTA
>JBBYHM010407072.1:0-12549 GCA_038381775.1 Adansonia rubrostipa
TTTCAAAATGTTTTTCAATTTTAACACAAATACCAAGTTGAGTATAAATTAATTTAGCTTAAGTTGTTTGTTATATCGAAACCAAATTCAAAGTTAACATTTTTTAATTATTTTTCCTATAAATAGCTATATTTTCTCTCTTTTTTCCTAAGTGCCCTCTCTCTAACCTCCACAATAAAATTCAAGTTGTTCATCTTATTTTTCAGTTTTTGACGGTTGTGCCATCTTCTATTATCGCTGGTAATCGATATTTTTTCTAACCCTAAAGTCTCACCATAAATTGATTTTCGACTCTTTTTTCTAATTCTCCACTTATTTTTTCCTAGATTAACCCCTAATACTGTCAATTTAAGCTTAAAATTTGCTGCCATAAATCCAATAACTCTTTCAATCACTTTAAACCTTATGATTAAGCTGTTCATGTTATTCCCTACCTTTTGTCCTTCATCTTCACTAAATTTGAAAACCAAAAACCCCTTGAAACTGTCACAAATTTGAAACTCTCGGTAAAAGGAAATCTCTCTCCTTTTTTTCTGTTATGTTTTTTGGCTACTATTGGTTTTTGGCTGATGTCTTTTGTCTCCCCACTGTTTGTAGCTCTGGCGATAGTGGATGGATTATTCATGTTGGGCTTGTAGAGGTAGACAACATTAAGATTAGGTTGAGAATGGTGGTGAACTGGTAATGAAAGTTGAGTCAGGGTATGAATAAAGGTTTTGGTTTATGTTGTAAGGTGATTTGAAGAAAAAAAATTTTTTGTGCATTCTTAATGTGGTGGAACAACTATTCTTGAAGGGGCCTTAGAATGAGTATTATAAGAGTTCAAGAAATCAATCTTGAATTAATATTTAATTGAATGAGCAATACTTTGAACCAAACTATAGTTGTGTTGTAGAAAATGAAATTAAGGCTAAATGGCTATTCCATTTAGCCTAAGCAAACATGCTGAAATAAATTTTTTTATCATTTGGCTTCTTTAACGATTGATGTTTTTATTCATTACTAAAAGCTTTTCATATAGCTTACCTCAAAAGACATTATTTATTCCTTTAAACACCATTTTAATTTTTTTCCTTTTAATTGTCATCTCTATTTGTTTATCATGCAAATTTGTGGTCCTATTGATAATAAACATAAATGTTGATATTTTAATTGTTAAATTCTTATCTTTTCATAGTTTTTGAGCTATAACAGATGAAAATTACTTTTTTTGTATTTAAGGTGTAAAAAGGGCTAAGGAGCAAGAAAAAAGGCTTAAAGGAGTTGATTGGAGTAGCCCAAGAAGAGAAAAGAAAGAGCTGTTGTGGATACTGCGTGGGCACGCTCTACAAGCAGACAACTTAAATTAGAATTTTAGTTTATTTAGAATTCTAATTGAGGAGAATTTGAAAATGATCAGAATTTTGATGGATTTAGGAAAATTGTAATGGATATATAAAGGAAAGAGGGTAAATAATTAGGGGATTTGGACTTTTCTTTCAAAAGAGATGTTTTTCTTTGAGAACAAAGGAATAGGAAGACAATGTGTGGCTAAATTCTTTTCAACTAGTCAAGGGTTTTATATCGAAGTTAGATTTTCTACGACTATGAGACCTAATTTGTGTTTATATTATTCATTATTCTTGAATATTTATTTTTTCTTCTATGCTTAATAAGCATGATGTCATTGTTGATTGAATGTCTGGTACCACATTTGCTTGATAGGATAGTTTATAGCTGGTTAGAAATTCAATTCCATAATTGTTTGATTATTCTAGTAAAACTGGCAACAAACTTGGTTAGGAAAAACTCACAATCTAATATGAATAAACTTGATCATGAGTTTATTGATTAGAATAGGCAATCCCCCTCTCATTATTAATGCTATTTATACATTTAAAAAACTAAGATCATATTTAGGGTTTATGTAATCAATAAGAGAAATAATTAACGGTCGTGTCTTGATTATGGAATAACTAAGAAAGGGTAGGGAGTTAGATTGTACCAACACCCATAACTAATTTATTCAAGAATAATGAATATATCTTTGCATTTGTGATCAGTTGTGAGAATAAAACTTGTGATTAGACCTTTGGCTAGTGTTTGTGTGATATTGACGTTTATTTCAGTTTAATTTATCATGCATTCTTAATCTATCTTTAGTTTATTTATTTCATTTATTTTTAGTTGACTTTATAAAATCCTTATTTTATTTTATTGATTTTGTAAGGAAATCAGATCTTACCATTTCCTATGGAGACAATCCTACTTATCACTGTATACAAAAATCTTATTAGAGTAGGGAAATTATTTTTGTTGGATTCAACACCCACCAAATTTTGGTGCCGTTGCGGGGGAATTGCTGCTAAAAGATTTATTTCCTTGATTAGTTTATTATTTTTTGTATGCGTTTTATGCCTCGTTCTTCTCGTACAAGTGAATGCAATATGATCCGAAAATTAATAAGATAGCTCGACAGTTAAGGAAAGAGACTAGGCAAAGGCGTGCCATAGAGGCAACATCATCATCGTCGGAATTAGATTTGGCCATTGATCTATATAGTTCATCTAGCTATCCTGAAGACATAGATAAAACAATGGCTGAAGAAAGAACTCTTCAGGAGGTGGCTGTACCAAATTTAAACTAGCAACCCCTTGCATTAAATATCCTAATATAGAAGTTCCTTTTGAGTTAAAATCTTGACTTATTCACTTACTTTTGACTTTTCGTGGTTTTGCAAGTGAAGACCCTCACAAATATCTCAAGGAATTCCATGTGGTCTGCTTGACAATGAGACCTCAAGGTGTTACTGAAGAATAGATAAAGCTAAATGCCTTTCCTTTCTCATTAGTTAATAAAGCAAAAGATTGGCTATACTATTTACCGTTGGAATCCATAACTACTTGGAATGAGATGAAGTGACAATTTCTCAAAAAAATTTTCCCTGCTTCAGGAGCTACAAATAGTAGAAAAGAAATATGTAGCGTAAGAATCTCATGAAGAGACCCTTTATGAATATTGGGAGAGATTTAAATAATTATGTGCAAGTTGTCCTCAACATCAAATTTTTGAACAATTATTGATTCAATATTTTTATGAAGGGTTGTTACCAATGCAGAGGAGCATGGTAGATGCTGCAAGTGGAAGTGCTCTAGTGCAAAAGACTCCATAAGAAGCTAAGAGGTTGATCTCTATTATGGCTGCGAATTCACAGCTAGGGAATATGTAACAGGTGAAAACATGAGACATATGTATAACTTCGGGTCATTCAACCGATATATGCCCAATGCTTTAAGATGATCCGAATGAACAAGCTAATGTCGTTGGAGGATTTTCAGGCTCACAAAGACAAAAATGTGACCCCCATTCAAATACCTATAACCCAAGACGGAAGGAACATCCAAATTTTAGCTATGTGGCAAAGCCACCTGGATTTTAATCGCAGTATCAAGCTAGACCACCTTTTCCTCCACATCAGTCTTTATCAAAACAAGGTATGTTTATTGAAGATATGCTTCAATCACTTACTAATAATATGCAATAATTTCAATAAGAAATGAGGACGAGTATACGTGATATAAGAAATAGAGTAGATCAGTTAGAGGTTGAGATGAGCAAGGGAAATCCAAAAGTTTATGGAAAGCTACCATCTCAACCATAAGTCAATCCAAAGTACAACGTGAGTGCGATCACTTTACGAAGCTGGAAAAAGCTAAAAGAGCCTAACAAAGAAGTATCAAAATGTGAACTGGAGAAAGAACTTGAGAAAAATAAAGAAAATCCTAGACTTGTAAATATGCAAATGAAGGCTCTAAGTGTACAGCCAAATAAAACTTTTGTACCACCTCCTCCATTCCCAAGTCGATTTGCCAAATCTAAAAAAAAGAGCAAGAAAAAGAAATCCTTGAGACTTCTCACAAAGTTAAGGTAAACATACCACTTCTTGATGCAATTAAACAAATTCCTCACTATGTTAAATTTCTTAAGGAGTTGTGCAATACAAAGAGTAAATTAATTGGCATTGAGAAAATACAAGTGGATGAGAATGTGTCGCCAGTGATACAAAAGAAATTACCTCCAAAGTGTAAAGATCCAGGTATGTTTATTGTTCCTTGCAAAATTGGTAGTATGAAAGTGGATAGAGCAAGGTTGGACCTAGGTGCATCAATTAATGTTATGCCCCTTTCAATTTATAAATCTTTAAGGGTTAGGCCATTAAAAGAAAGAAACAAGGGTGATAATACAATTAGTTGATAGGTCTAATGCATATCTTGGAGGAGTTTTAGAAGATATTTTAGTTCAGGTTAATAATTTGGTTTTCCCTGCTGATTTCTATGTACTTGACATGAGGGAAGATGAAACTGTACATTCTGCCCCAATACTATTAGGGAGAACATTTTTAAAAACTTTAAGAACTATTATAAATGTGTATGAAGGGACACTCACTATGGAATTTGATAGATAAATTATTAAATTTAATATATATGATGCCATGCAATATCTTAGTGATGAACATATTATCCTTGCTTTGGATGGAATTGACCTTTTTGTGCAAAAAATTTGTAACTTGGTAGGTGATGATGATTTAAATGTTACACTTTAGAACAGCCTTGACAGCGAGAAACTAAAAGAAATAGAAAGGGAATTGATTTTAAATGTTGATCTTTAGCACACCATTCAAGAATTAGAATCTTTACTTAAAAGAAATGTTGTGTTTTATGTTGAATTACCTCTTTCTCACTCTAAACTTCTTCTTTCTTTTTTATAGGCACCACAATTGGAGTTGAAGCCATTACTGAGTCATTTAAAGCATGTCTACTTAGGAGAAAAAGAAACATTACCAGTTATAATCTCTAGCAAACTGGACATATCAGAATAAGAACGATTAATTCAAATGTTAAAAGAGCACAAAAAGGCTACAGGGTGGATAAATAGTAGATCTCAAGGGCATAAGTCCTTCTATTTGTATGCACAGGATATTGTTAGAAGAAAGAGCTAAACCTGTGAAACAAGCCTAATGAAGGTTGAATCCACCTATAAGGGAAGTAGTCAAGAAAAAGGTTTTAAAACTACTCGATGCAGGTATAATATATCATATTTTGGAAAATAAATGGGTAAGTCTTCTCTTAGCGATCCCAAAGAAAATAGGGATGACAGTGGTTGAAAATGAAAATGGTGAGTTGGTGCCCACTCGAGTACAAAATGAATGGTGGGTTTGTTTTGATTATAGGAAGTTAAATGCTGCTACCTGAAAAGACCATTTCCCGCTTCCCTTTGTTGATCAAATGTTAGAAAAATTGGCTGGAAAATCTACTATTTTTGTCTCGATGATTACTCAAGTTATCATCAAATTCTAGTTGCACCAGAGGATCAAAAGACAACGTTTACTTGTCCATTTAGGATGTTTGTTTACCGACACATGCCCTTCAGGCCATGTAATTCTCCAGTCACATTCCAAAGATGCATGGTCAATATATTTTCTAAATATGTAGAGAACATTATTGAGGTATTCATGGATGGTTTTACTGTTTATGGTAATTTTTTTGATTCATTCTTGAATAACCTTGCAAAAGTGTTTAAAAGATGTATCAGAAAAAACCTTGCTTTAAATTATGAAGAATGTCATTTTATGGTGGATCAAGGGATTATTTTAGGGCATGTAGTATCTTTAAGGGGTATTGAGGTTGATAAATCAAAGATAGATGTTATTAGAATCTTACTTTACCCCATAAATTTACAAGAAGTTCATTCTTTTCTTGGACATGCAAGGTTTTATAGATGGTTTATCAAAGATTTCTCAAAGATAACACTACCATTATGCAAACTTCTCCAAAAGGATACGGTGTTTAAATTTGAAGAGGCATGTAAGGCAGCTTTTGACAAGCTCAAGGAAGGTCTTACATCAGCTCGTATAATACAACCACAAAATTAGGAACTGCCACGTGAGATCATGTGTAATGCAAGTAACCATGCATGGGAGCTGTTCTTGGACAACGAGTTGGCTGAGTTGCACATGCAATATATTATGCTTTCAGGACACTTGATAGTGCTCAACACAATTACTCAACAATAGAGAATGAACTTTTATCCATTGTCTTTGCTTTAGAAAAGTTTTATTCTTATTTACTTGGTATTAAGGTGATTGTTTATTCTGATCATGCAACTCTAAAGTACCTGTTAGCCAAAAAGGAGGCGAAACCCAAATTGATAAGGTGGATACTCTTGTTACAAGAATTTGATCTAGAGATACGTGACAAGAAAAGAGCTAAAAATTTTGTTCTGACCATTTGAGTAGATTAGTCACTAGTGAGGAACCAAAGCTATTGCAAGATGAGTTCCCAAATGAGCAACTCATGATAGCTCATCAGAGTACTCCATGGTATGTAGACATTGTAAATTATTTAGTTACTAAAATGTTACCTAATGAGCTAATACATGCTCAAAAGGCTAAAATCATGAGTGATGTGAAATATTATATATAGGATGACCCATATTTATGGAAAAATTGCTCTAATCAAGTCATTCAAATGTGCATTTCTGAAACTAAAATTCTTTTTATTCTTCGATTTTGCCACTTTTATGCATGTAAAGGATACTTTGGTCCAAAAAGAATAGTTAGAAAAATCTTAGAATGTGTATTTTATTGGCCTGTTATGTTTCATGATTCATATATGTTTTGTGAAACATGTGAACAATGCCAAAAAATAGGAAATTTGGGGCCTCGAGATCAAATGCCATTATCCCCAATTTTGTTATGCGAAATATTTAACGTGTGGGGCATTGATTTTGTGGGACCATTCCTTATTTCTTTTGGAAAGTGTATATTATTTTTGCTATGGATTATGTGTCGAAATAGGTAAAGACTAGGGCTACTTCTATTGATGATGATAAAGTTGTAGTAGGTTTTGTTAAATCTCACATCTTTACCAATTTTGGTGCACCAAAAGCTATGATAAGTGACAGAGGGATAGACTTTTGCAGTCGAATAGTGGAGGGGTTGATGAAGAAATATAATGTTACACATCGCGTGTCTACTACATATCATCCACAGACAAGTGGTCAGGCAAAGGTATCCAACATGGAGGTTAAGTCAATACTCGAAAAGGTCGTTAATGTAACTTGGAAATATTGAAGTATAAAACTTGATGATGCACTATGGGCATATTAGACAGCTTACAAGACTCCAATCAGTATGTCTCTATATCGTTTGGTGTTTGGTAAAATATGTCACCTTCCCATTGAATTAGAACATAAAGCCTTCTAGGTAGTGAAATAATGCAATTTATAAATGGACGAGGTGAGAGCATATAAAGTTACAATTACAAGAATTAGAGGAAATTCGTAAGAGGCCTATGAAAACTCAAGGGTTTATAAGGAAAGAACGAAGGACTTTCATGATCGGATGATTACAAGAAAAACATTTACCATTGGTGAAAAAGTTTTACTTTTCCATACCAAACTTAAACTCTTTCTTGGTAAGTTACGTTCTCGATGGATTGGTCCATTTATTGTAACTAATGTGTTTCCTCATGGTGTAGTTGAAATCAAAAGTTCGAATACTGGCAAGATTTTGAAGGTGAATGGACATCGTCTCAAGCCTTTTCATGAAGGTTTCCAAGCATTAAAATGGAAGAAATCACCTTAGAATAACCAGACTATAAAGATTGAAGCACAGGTATGTCTAGCCAAAGACATAAAAGAAAAACGCTAATTGGGAGGCAACCTAATTTATATTGGTTTTAGCTTTATTTTTTTTTTTTTGAACATTGATTTTAGGAGTAGGAAGTCAAATTTTCAATTTTAGTTCTTTTAAATTAGAAACTCTCTTTTCATAGAGCATGGCCACGTCCAAAACAAAGTTTTTATGCAGTAGCAAATCTTAGATAGAGCATGCCCATGCGTTATAAAATAAGAGTTTCTGATTGCTTGCTATTTTTTTAAAAGAATTTCTCTCGTTAAAAAAAAGATTGAAACCCTTGCATCATTCTTTTCTCCACTAAACAAACCATTTTCTCCACCTTCTGCCTTTATCTCTTTATCCACCATCTACCTCTTTCATCTCCACCACCACCCAAACACTAAATTCACACCCCTCAGTTGTCGATCGTTTCAGCCACGTTTGGGTATAGGAAGAAAAAGCAAAAAAGCCCAACCCACTAGGTTCGAGTCACAAACAATTAAGAATAAAAAAAAGCATCCTACCACCATCGAAAGTGTCTATTGATAAAAGGATTACATTGAAAACATGAAAAGCACAACGAAGGTATGATGGGTTAAAAAATTGATTCATTATCCAACTCTTGAAACATTAGGCATATAAAGGAAGTGAATGACATGTTTAATAGCATTGGATGGCATGAATTAACTAAAATTAATTGCCCAGCGTTTATTGAACTCACACTAGAATTCTATGCCACATTTGAATTCAATAAACCTGAAAATCTCACTCTTGACATACCAAATGTAATTAAATTTCAGCTTATGGGAAAGTCATTCATAATGTCATTAACAGAGTTTAACATGGCTTTAGGAGTTGTAGATGAGGAATATGCTGAAACAAGTGAATATATGAACTCGGTTTGTGATTACATAAGTGATTTTGATTATTATCAAACCTATTAGCGTGAAATGTCAACATATAATCTGAGTCACTCTAAGAGTTCTTACCTTCGTGACCCTATTTTGAAAGACACCCAAAGATTTCTAGCTTATAACTTCTCTAGTCAAAAAGGCACTTCTGGTGTATTGACAAAAGCTGAATTTTATTTTTTATGGTGTATGAAAAAAGGAATTCAAGTAAATCTAGGTGCTTGGTTAGCAACACAATTCCAGGCAGTTTTAAATAAGAAAAGACCATTGATTCTAGGCTCCATGATTATTGTAATAGCCATTAACTTGCATGTGCTAAACTTGAACAATCATAAGTTGCATGAGGTGTGTAAAATGGAACCCTTAGATTTAGGTTGTCTAGAACGTATGGGATTAGTTGAACAAAAACAAGGACAGTGGAGTTTTTATCCACCAGGAGCAAAAAGTAAATCGAGCAAAAGACCAAGAACAGACCTATAAAGTGATTCTGAGAATGAAACAGTACGAGAGAGAAGTAGAGGGGATTTAATGACCTTATCATCTATGGTTCAAAAAATCGAGAGAAGGATCGTGAGGGTGGAGTTCAATTTGAGTACCTATTTTGAGCACATAGGATTCGAGCCTCCTCAACCACCTAGTCCATGAGCCAACACAACTATACAGCCATGGAGTATCTCTCTTTTTCTTTATTAGTTATAAATAAATAAATAATATTTTTTTACTCTTTGCCCTTTTCGTCAAAACATTGAGGTACATGTTTGATTTAAATGTGGGGGAGTCTTTAGGATAGAAAATTAAATTTTTTTTTTCATGTGATTTGTATGCTTTTAAATTGTTTAGGTTTTAGAATTTTGTGATATGTTTGCATGTGTTTTAGAGTCATGACAACCGAGAAAAATTTTGCATTTAATAAGTTTCAAATGGATTGAATGGTGAATATGCTTTAATATTTGACTAATTGAGCATGACTAGTGACATATATCGAGTAGTTGAATCAACAAGAGATAAGAACTTGAATTGATATTGAAAGTTGAGTGAAAATGAGTGCTTGAATTCCTAATGAATTAATTCAACCTATGCGCTTTGAGCCAAAAAGAGATTGAACCATTCGTGTAAATTGGTGTTTTCTTTGCTGTGTGATCTTTTTCCATGTGAATGTTTCTTTAGAACTTGCTTTAAACCGTTTCAAGATCACATTGAAACACGCAAGTGTGAAAATGATAAAGGCCTTATTTGATGCAGCTTAAGCCTAAAAAGCCAACCCGATATAATATCCCTTGTAAGCATTTTGAGCCTTAATGTCATTTTTTTCTTGACAAAACCACATTACAAGCCCAGAGCCTTAAATTGAATATACTCACCTAATTCTAAGAGTTAGTAGGGCATTTGAACTAAAATTGAGAAGAAGTTTCTTTTAAGGAAGAGTGATGTGAATTAAGTGTAAGGGTGTGTATATGGGCATTGTTGTAAAAATTATTAATGGGTGAAAGATAGGGTTACTAAAAAAACAACAACAAAGCATTTATGTGGGAAAATATTATTAGTCTATGTTCTTGATATAGTGATGGAATGATTAAGGAGAATATTGAGTGTTTAAGAATTGTGGAATGAATTATGAGCTTCTATTATTTTATTCACTCACTACAATGTTTGAAAGCTCTACTAATTTCTTAGATTTTAACCTCATTATCAAAAAAAAAAAAATTCCTCACCCTTAACCTTAGCCCCAATACAACCAAAAAGGTAAAGACCTTTTGATTCATACAGGATATAATCTAAGTGGTGTCGATTTGGTGTATTAGCACGCATATGGTTGTACATTTGCATAAGAAAAAATTGAAAGAAACATTTAAACCCTAAAACACATGAGTGAGTAGAGTGATAACCGTACGGGAGTTCATTAGGGGTTTTTGCACTTACTTTGGAACGACACTTTCATTGTTAATTTTTGTTCATATATTCTAGTGAAGTTTGGTTATGAGATATGATATTGCTTGATTCTTGACTAGTCGGGTTTTAAGGTGTGTATAGTTTTTTTATCTCATCCGAAATAATGGATGAGAAGGTTTTTTTTTTATGGTTAGGTTGTTTAGTTATGTAGTTTCTCGAGGACAAGCAAAAGAAAAAGTGTGGGGGAATTTGATAGTGAACATAAATGTTGAGATAATTGTTAAATTCTTATCATTTCACAGTTTTTGAGTTATAACTAATGAAAATTACTTTATTTTGTGTTTAATGTGTAAAAAAGGCTTAGGAGCAAGAAAAAAAGGCTTAAATGAGTTGATTGGAGCATCTGAAGAAGAGAAAAGAAAGAGCTATTATGGATATTGCATGGGCATGTTCTATAGGCAGACAGCTTAAATTAGAATTTTTGTTTACTTAGAATTTTAATTGAAGAGAATTTGGAATCGATTAGAATTTAGATGGATTTAGGAAAATTGTAATGGATATATAAAGAAAATAGGGGAAAATTAAGGGATTTCGACTTTTCTTTTAAAAGAGATATTTTTCTTTTGAGAACGAAGGAACATGAAGACAATGTGTAGCTAAATTCTTTTCAACTAGTCAAGGGTTTTATATCGAAGTTAGATTTTCTACGACTGTGAGACCTAATTTGTGTTTATATTATTCATTGTTTTTAAATATTTGTCTTTTCTTCTATCCTTAATAAGCATGATTGTCATTGTTGATTGAATATTTGGTACCATATTGCTTGATAAGATAATCTATAGCTAGTTAGAAAATCAAATCCATAATTGTTTAATTATTCTAATAAAAGTGGCAACTAACTTGGTTAGGAAGAATTCAAAATCTAATTTAAATAAACCTGCTCATGAGTTTATTGATTAGAATTGGCAATCCCCCTCTCATTATTAATGCTATGGATGCATTGAAACATTAAGATCGTATCTAGGGTTTATGTAATCAATAAGGGAAATAATTAATGATCGTGCCTTGATTATTGAATAACTAAGGAGGGATAAGGAGTTAGGTTGTACCAACACCCATAACCAATTTATTCTAGAATAATGAATATATCTTTGAATCTGTGATCAGTTGTGAGAATAAAACTTGCGATTAAACATTTGGCTAGTGTTTATGTGATATTGACGTTTATTTCAGTTTAATTTGTCTTGTATTCTTAATCTATCTTTAGTTTATTTATTTCATATATTTTTAGTTGACTTTATAAAATCACCATTTTATTTTATTGATTTTTTAAGGAAATAGGATCTTACCATTCCCTGTAACAATGATCCTACTTATCACTACATACAAAAATCTTATTAGAGTAGGAAAATTATTTTTGTTGGATTCTACACCCACCATGTATCGCTGTCGGCAGTGGATCTTTTCTTTTGAGATATGCTATTTTAATTGAAACAATACCAAAAGATCGCAAATGTTACAACTAATATTTGTTGGATTCGTAATCTGTTATCAGAGTTGCAAGTTCCACAAACTAATTATAATTTTGGAGCAACTTTTTTTTGTTCAAATCTATTTTTTTCGTTCTCGTATGAAGCACTTTGCATGCGATTATCACATTTTTAGGAACATAGGTTGCAACTAATTGCCTTCAAGAAAACTTGTTCAAAGGATGGGTAGTCTACCCAAATTAAACCAGGCTTAGGAATGATATTTTATAATCCAGGTCAAGCCGACTCAGATCACTATTTATAAAATAAAATAATATTTTTATTTAAATTTAATTATAAAAATATATAACTATTAATATAATTTTTGTAATATTTTAATATATTCAATAATAAATTTGAACTATCAAGTTAAGTCAAATTCAGGCTTGGACTTGAGTTTCAAATTTTTTCGAACATGACCCGACCTGATCCATGAGTAGGTCTACCTTCAAGCGTATCATGCTAATAGAAAAATCAATTTTTTGATGCATTAACTAAACTTTTTCCAAACAACAATGGCTATTTCTTCGATCCAAGACAGGGGTTTTCAATGGCTCCTCTA
>JBBYHM010407101.1:0-12545 GCA_038381775.1 Adansonia rubrostipa
ATTTAATGCTATAACCAATTGCTTCACGCATTTCAATTGCATAATTGTTGAGTGCGGTGAACAAAGCATGTTCTTGCTTCTTTGAACAAAACATGTGCGTGAATATGCATGTACCGGAGATCAACAACATTCAGGGGTGGATCTACATTATAGAATGCGGGGCAAATCGCCTCCACAAAGTTTTAAAAATTCTTAATTAAATATATTGTTTTCTCTAAATTGCCTCCACAATAAAAAGTAATTACTTCTCAAATTAGGTATAAGCGAGATATTTATACTTGTAAGTTACCCGAGTCCGATTTAAAAAAAATTATATTCAATTTGATTATATTATCTAGTCATGCAAATGACTGAATTTAAATGTTACTGAGTCAATTGACACTGACTCGATTAATGGAAGTATAAAAATATAACAAAATTATAAAATCAAAAAATTAAATAAAGATAATTATGTCCTTTAATATTTTATATAATATCTTTAATAAAAAATTATGTATTTCCTTTTAAACAACATTCAATTTTCCAAAATTCTATGCCATTAAAAAATTATCAACCCACTTTTCTATAAAAAAATTACCCACTTAAAAATATTGCCTATTTTGTATATTCTAATTTTTTAACAAATGTTATTTATTTTTTTAAAATATATTTTCACCACATGGATAGTGTCAGGAAATCTAATAAAAATAATATATTATTGGAAATATTAATCAATATCTAATAACACATTTGAGTTGATATTTATGGAAAAAATGTACTTAATGCTTTTTTTTTTAATTTAATAAAGGTAATGCACTAGTTGTAATTTTCTAAATAGTACTAATATTTGGGGCTTATAGGCATCTGTTTATCGAATTCAATTATCAAATATATTAAAATCTTAAATATGAATTCAATATCTTAATACCAATTTAAATAGCTCATAAGATTAATCAAGCTTTTTCTTTGATTATTTTAAGAATCAACTATGCAACCCTAAGAAAAATGATCAATTGAATGGTTCTTTGGTTACTTACATATAAAGAAGTGCTTTAACAGCATTGAAAATAAGAAGAATATATAATATTTTTAAAATGTAAAATAATGTAAACAATAATTATAATTTACAAACATATTTTTAATATATTATTAAATTTATGGCAAGTGCTATACGCATTTTTCTTCTAGTGCATAAGTTGCCCCTGAAAGCAAAAATTTCTGGATTTGCATCTGACAACATTTTATTTCAATCGACTGCTACTCTTTAGAACGACATTAATACGCTAGCTTTTTCGACATCGACATAGATGCCCTTAATCAATAGTACTTGAGCTTTAATATTTGTTTTATTTTTTTTTTTCACGTGTAGCTTCTATTTACTTACACTTAGGTCATTTTGGAGGCCATATAAAAATACGATACAAATATAACATGTTTAAAAAATATAAATATAATATAATAAATATGAAATTTATGAGATATTTAAACATAATCAATACAACATTTTTAATACACATTGTATTTATGTTTAAAATTTTTATTATATTTAATAAGCTATGTTATAGGATGGCAGCCAAAACCAAATATCAATGCGTTATCTTCAACACTAGGGTGCCATCAAGTATCAGTTGAAAGCTTTAAGATTTTTGTAATCTACGAATGATTATAATTGAATATACAAATAATTAAAACTATTTATATCATAAATTATATGACTCTAAACCATTTGATTTTAAACTATATCATATAAGTAAATACCAATTATGCATATTACCAGCACTGATAAGATGACAATTATGTGTAATGTAAATATAATCATAACTGAATGTACACATAATTATAATTAAATGTACAAATGACCATAACTGAATGTACAGAGCCTACAGATGACCAAAACTGGTATATTTAATTTTAATATATAATCTTTAATTCTAATATATATAAAATAATAGTAATTTAAAATTTAATATAAAATATTTTTATTTTTTTATTTTTAAACAGTTATTTAGAACTTAATATAAATATTTTTATATTAAATTATTTTTAAATAGTAATTCAGGATTTAATATAAAATATATTTTTATTTTTATTATTTTAAATGGTAATTTGAGATTTGATATAAAATATATTTTTATTTTTTATTTTTTAAATAATAATTTTAGATTTAATATAAAATATTTTAATCATTTATTATTTTTAAATAATAAGTCTATTATTTTGGAATTTTCCTTTTTTTTAAAGTCAAAGAAATTTATAAAGTAAACTAAAAATTACAAAAGTAAAAAATGAAAGTTCAACAACTTCACAACAAACTAAACATCTTATTCTTAAAAAGGGGAAGACACCCTAACAGACACACGAACGTATAACAACACCAGCAAAAGTACTTCTCTTTGCTGCACACAAACTCTCAAATCCATCAAATGACTGAATAAACGTAATTTTATGCTAAACCCTCAGGTAGCATAAGCCATAACCAACCAGATTAAGAAACTTTGTCACATATCCAACTACAATGCTCATATTAACCTTCTCTCAGTTTGCTACTATTATCTCCTTCTAGCTCTCTATACTTTTGCAAAATCTTCTTAGTGGCGCTGGAAAATAACCTTGTTTTGCTTTGCTGCTGCAGGATTTGTTTGATCGATCGATAGGCACAGTACGTTTTTTTTTAATACAAAGATGCAATATTTTGGTAAGACAAACTAAAATACTTGTCTTAGAGACAATGTGATGGGATCTTCTAAAGATGATCATTTGTTTCTCCATGATTGCTGCTAAAGGTTATCCCTTGCTATTATTTCACTGGAAAAACAATGGGAAAATTCAGTCAACCTTTCGTTCTAATATTCTTTTGAAGCATATGCAAAACAAAATTAAACAATTATATATAAAACTCACCGTAGGAATTGAGAGATCTGAGCAGCCTTAACGAAATCGCCTTTTTGTCGTGCCTTTAGTATACTAAACATGAGAGCCAGACGAACTTGTGTAAGGCACTTCGCTGGATCATAAACTTTGTTTCTTCCTGAAGCTCTTCACACTCCATTTCAATAGCCTTAAGCTTCTCTCGAACTTCTGATTGTGCTTCTTTGATGCTGTTTTGCTCCTTGCTAATCTCTTCCATTTCTTCCTTTAATTGTCTGCATTTTGCCTTCAGATCATGTTTGGTTGCCTTTTTCTTCCAGCCATTGAAACATTAGGAAGGAATTGTTAACAAGCAAGTTTCAACCAACAGCCATGCAAAAGTAAACAAAATTCCTAAAGAAACGTAAAGATCTATCTCTATATATATAACATTGTCTTATTAGGACTAGAAATTTAATTAGTGCTGCCATGGTTTCCTCTTCTCCGTACTCCTACGACCAGTTAGATTTTGGAGAGATTGCTTACATGGTTGTAATCTCTTTTAAAATGAATAAACTCGTTTGGCTTCACAATATATATAAATTATATAGAGATATATAATTTTCAATAAGAAAGCATTTATCATGTATACCTTATGCTTAATTTGCAAATTGAAACGACTCTTCCTGTGAAAAATAGTATAATGACGACAACGCCTAGGGAAAATGAAAACCCTCGACATCGTTGCGTCTTGTTTGAAGTTAGCGGTTAAAACAATGAAGCAGAGGCATCATTTATATGAAAAATCATATAATATATATACAATTCATGTACAACCATTTTGTTTTAAAGAAAGGTGCCGGCCGAGTTAATCGATTTTCGCAAGTTCGTAGAGTAAAGTCGAGCAAAGTCGCGCGATGAACTGGTAGGATGTCTTTATTAAGTATATAGCCTTTTCGGGAACTCAAAAATTAATTCTTTTAACCTGTACATGAACATGAAGCTGCCCTTTTTCCTTAGGGCTGTAGTCTTTTCATATAGCTTTTCGATGGAACCTAGAACCGGAAAGTAATATGCTATGGTCACAAGGTTCAAGTGGATCGCTTTGCTTAACGTGGAGGATATAAATTGATGTGATTTTATTTTTATTTTTTATTTGATTAAAAATATTAAAAATTAAAACATTTTGTATGGTTTACTTATTCCAAAAAAGGATAAAAGGCATATGACTGATGGTTTTCCATAAACGAAAGAAACCATTATGTATAGGCTGTTCTCATTTCTTACTTAGGAAGAAAGTGTTGGATTTAGAACAATTGTTATCACTAAATTGTTTCTGCAAAACAAACTTCGGTCATCTATAAAATAATATATAATAGCTTTTTCTAATTAATTTATAAAATTAATAAAATTTTACTGTAATGTATAAAAAATGAAATATGATTTTAAACTAATAATTGCAATGATTAAAATTAAAATCGTGATTGAATGTAATTGCATATCTCTTTCAACTTTCTCAATTAAAAACAAATTTAAGTTCATTAATCTTTAAAAATATGTTCATAAACAATAAAAAAAAACCCAAACAAATTTACACAAACAAACAAATATGTTTGTTAACTTTAAATATAAAAAATAAAATAAAAATATTATTAATTATATTATAAATAAAACACAAATAATAATAATAATATTATTAATTGCATTACAATTGAAGAATAAATGAGTTTTAAATAAGTTTTAAATGATATATTAAATGAGCTTTAAACGATCCATAAACGAGCTTATTCATGAACATAAATAAACTGACATACTATTTGTTTAATAAACGAGCCTCAAAATCTTGTTTATTTTTGTTTATTTAGCTTAATAAATGAATATAAACAAATAAAAATTAAACTATCTATGAATTGTTTATCAAACGTTCAGTTCATTTATAGTCCTAAGCTTATTTGGATGTCATAAAATTAGAAAGACTTATTTAAATAAAATAATAAAAAGTTTAATTTTTTATTATTTTAGCCATATTAATATAATATTTTGTGAAATATTTCAATTCAATAATTTTTTTTGAAAAAAATTTATCATGAATTAAAAAATAAAATGACAAAATTTATTACTTGTGCTACTGCTCATCAGTTGAAAATATATTAAAAATAGTTAATATTGAAAACAATTTTCATTTTAATTTAAAAAAAAAATGAAAAATGAGTATATTTGGATGATCTTGTCAAACGTTCCAACAAAGAAAACAAAAAGGAAAAAAAATAGCTTGAAAATAACAACCGATTGATTTGTCATTGACGAAGTCTCATTTGGATCCAAACTGATCCACTAACAGTCCCATTGGAAGGGTTTTTTTTTTCTTTAATGTAACTCTTGGTGACTATAGTGGAGGGACGAAAACGTGTTTTCACTTTTTTCTCTTTCAAGTTTTCATCCTTCCAATTTCTTTCCATTATACCAAGCAAAAGCTTGGATGTGCCATTGCTTGTTGGTTAATTTACTGCTTTATATTTCTCTTGCAAGTGGAGTTATTGGGTTCTTTTCATTTGTGGTTGTTGGTGGTGGTTTTTTCCATTTTTTTAATTGATATTAAGGTGCCTAGATGTATGGTGTTCCATGCATATGGTTTTTGGGTGCTTTTGATTATTATTTGGAGTTTAGAAACGCTGTGTGCTTCTTGAGAGGTATTATTTCTGTGTGTGTTGATTTTGCTTAGAACTTGGTTCTCTGTTTTACTAGCTCTTTGCTAGTCTTATAAACTCTTGGTTATTTGAAAATACCTTTGGCTTAACATATAAAAAAAAATTCTAATCTTTCCATAGATGTTGTTTTCAATCTCATCAAATTCATTTTCACTACCCATCCATGAAGACTTTGAGTCATCTTGATATAGTTCCAAAGTGGTGTCAACAAAGTTATGCAAAAGTGTCTAGGTTTTGATTGGATATACTATAAACCAACAAATCTATGTATGAGTGTTATGTCTTCGGTTTTTTTTTCTTTTTAAATTGATCTCGTAAATATAAACGTAACACAAATGATTAAATATATCAAATCAAAAATATGATAATATAAAAATACAAAAAATATTGTTAAACGTATTGTATATATCATCTTTATTGTATATATATTATTTTATGCTTATTAAAGGTATTGTATATATCATCTTTATTGTATATATATTATTTTATGCTTATTAAAGGTGTTGTGTTCCTATAATATCCAAAATTATCATGTCTAATATATGAAAGACTGATTTGACATGCATGCATGGGAAGACTCATCTAGTCAAAAGTCTAATTACGAACGTTGACACGGATTTCTCTAACCAATGTATGAATCATCTAGCCAGTCACAAAAATATTGCTATAAAGCATGCCAATTAAAAACTTAAGTAAAATTTACTTGTGATCCATATCCTTTTAATAATGTTTTATAATAATTTTTCAAGAGATCTCATCACTCATCCATTTGTTAGTTAAAAGTAAAAAAAAATTAAAATTAAAATAAAAAATTAACAAAAATATTCACGTAGCCATTGGGCTTGATGCACACATAATAAAACATATATTACAATTTATTAGTTGCAAGGATCGTATCCCAGTAAAGTCTAGCCTTATGCATATATTAAATTTGAAAGTTGACAAATTAACATTAAAATAGCAGCTAAAGTTGTAAACATAGAATCCACTAGACTTTCTTGTGAATCTTTTGGAAGGTATTGTGTGTAGTAAATAATATTAACATTTAACATAATTTAATCATCCATTTGATAAGAGATTATCTGACTCTCAGATGTCATAATCTATGGTTAAATCAATTCTCTAATACACTTGATGAATGGTGGTGAAGGCTCCCTGAAAAGATCTTCAAGATCACAAGTAGCACAAGCATCCGACATCTAACGGTGGTCTACACATATGGTTGCTAGAAACTTTAGAAAGGACAGGTTAGTTCTCTAGTGCTAGCTAAAAGGGTTAAGAAGCCTTAACCAAAAGGTAGGATACAGCTATTGTCCCACACACACAACCAAAAACAATCCTAGGAAGCCATAATGATATGAGATAATGCTACAAGAAGATGACAATGGCAATGTTTAGCCTCCTATGGGTGGCAACTAATCTCTTTAATGCTAGAAAACTATTTTTTCACTTTTATCGAACCAAGAACGATTTCAAATCTCAAAAGATGAAAGTGGCTCAAAAAGCTTAAGGAACGTTTAGGGTTTATGCCTACCTTAGTAGCAATCTTGTGGTTTGGTGCCTAAGGTTTTTTTTGATAGCCACACTAAATAAAAATCCTTAACAATGTATATTAATACATCCAAAATTAAGTTAGGCTTAAGTAATGGGTCAGCCAAGCCCATTACTTACAAACTTAATGGATGGCAAACCTGGTTCATTTAAGATTAGGCGTAACTATTAATTATTTAACATCTAGGTCTACTTCAACACTAATGGGGCCAAATAATAGATCTTATTAAAAATAAGACCTATTTGACTTAATAATTAAGGTTTTTGAGCCAACCACTATTTACATGCAAAAACTTTTAATTCTTAATTAAATTTCTTACTATGTAAAATAATTTTACTTCATGCAAATACTATTAACTAATTATAAAAATAATTTTTTAATTTTTCAAAAATAATTATTCGACTCAAAATCAAGATATCCCTATTGACATGCCTACTATTAGATATGATCCTAATAAGGCACTCTTATCCTTATAGCCACATGAAGTCAATCTCTAATTAAATTTCATAAATCTAATTTATGTTTTTAATAATATTTAATTGAACTAATTCAATGAGGTTTTCGACATTATACATTTTATTTTATTATGTGATAATTAATTAAATCCAGTATTTAATTCAACAAATCATTTTATTGTTCATGACCCATTAGATTCCCAACATAATGGCAATGAACATAATTAATCTCATTAACTATGTTCATAGATCAAGAACGGCATCCAGCAACCCATCATGTTCACTAAAATGTTGAAAAGTTAAGAACGACCTTGCAAAAACCTTTTAATGACAGCCTAGCAATGTAATTTGGTCTTTTCTCCAAATATGCAAAAAAGACCATAACCATGGTGCAATGCCTACTTATGTATCAATCCATATTAGCAAAGAGATGCTAATCCCAGGAAAGTCTAGCCTCATACATGTATTGGATTTTAAAAATCAATAGAATGAAAAGAAAAGAGCGGGGAAAAATGCAAACACAAAAATAGTCAAACTTCCCTACAAATCTTTTAGAGAGAGGCTTACATGTAATGAACTTGAAAATCTTTTAGAGAGAGGCTTACATGTAAATATTTTAACAAAGTTTAAAAATCCATATGCTTAGATGTTACCTTATTTTTAAATGTCGAAATTTGAAACAAAAACTAATCAAAAAGATTCTTGAAGTGCCAGCTATGGCTTCTTAAAAAGGATCTTTAAGATCACGAGCGGCATACTTGTCCTGCCTCTAACAGTTATCCACACAGATGGTTGTTGAAACTTTCTTAAGACCTAATAATACTCTAGTCCATCTAGAAGGCTAATTAAGCTTTAACCAAATGTAATTATCTTCCTTGTTCTAATTAGAAAGCAAGAAAAGATCGAGGCAGGAAGATTACAGCAAAGCCAAAGCTTTTTAGGGAGGTGGTGTAATCCTTAAAAATGTGGGATAAGAGAGAAAAACCTATGAGAAACTTATTTTCTCTACATAAAAAATATTATCTCACTTGATTCTATAATTTACTACCTAAAAGATTAGGTTAAAAATCTTATTATGACTTTTAACCTACCATATCTTTATATACTTACTCAATCCAACTCCAAGCTGCATTTAAAATGAAAAAGTTTTGACCTAACTAAAACTCCCAAAATAAGTGAAATATTTTAACCTTATTTTAGGTGTTTAATTTGATCAGCCCTAATCCCATGTCTTGGTCGAAATATACATGATTATTGGGCCAGGATAAATCATATAAGCATAGTAAAAAAATTTTAGGCCTTTGGCGCACCAAAGTTACATTGGGCCAAGTAGTGTTTCCATGAATTGAATTAAATAATTTAAACTCCATATTTATCTTAATAAATAATATTTATCTAATAAATATAATTTTCTAGTAATTATAAAATTAGATAAATAAATTGGAAACTATATTAGCTAGTATACACATCTTATGGATTTTATCTCTATAAAATCCTTAATTTGGTTAAAACTATTTTAACTTAATTTTAATCTTTTTTATTATTACTTATCAAATAATTTATATTACAACAATATTCTAAGGGGTTATAGATAAATTAATGAGATGGAAAATTTTGATTTACAACCGAATCCTTATTCTAGGTGAAATCCTATTTAACTAAGACAAGGCTCATCCACCTTGACATGGTATGTCCTAATTTAGACATTTTTTTAATAAGAAAATTTTATTTGCCATGTCCTAATTAGATAACAAAACTTAGATTTCATAAGTCTAATTTGTCTCAGATAAATCTTAATTCAACCATTCAATTAAGACTTCCATCAAAATTAACTTTTATTTAATTAAGTCATACTTAATTAAATCCTAGATTTAATCCAACAAATCTATCTTATTATGTGTGACCCATTAGGTTCCCAATGAGTTGGCAATGAATATAATTAATTATATCCATAAATTAAAAGCGAGATCTAGTAACCCATCATGACCACCTAAATGTTAAAGAGTGAATGTAAGCTCATTGAAACCTTTCATACTTAGGCTATCAATGTAGTAAGTCCTTTTCACCATATATCCTAGATTGAGCATAAGCATGGTTCAGCATCTACTTATGCTTCAATCCATGTTAATGGTTAGTGATCATCAATCTATGAGCAATGTTCCTCATAATTTATTATGCTCTAGCCAAAGACTTTAATCCAATTAACCATGTTAAGATTAAGGCAGATTTGACTCTAATGTCACTAGGAGTGATAAATCTTCTCTATTTCACTCATCTATCTACCATGTAATTCATGCCATACCCAAAACCACACTACCGTAAGCATCCATCTATTGTGGACCCGTTCATGATGATCTCTAAGTGAATAACTCCTCATACGAGACGAAATGGTATTACAAGTCTAAGGTATATTATACACAATTGGCACATAAGAACGTATTCCATAAACACTTAAGTGACTTATACCAAATGAAGTTCTCATATGGGCCAAATTCAATGAACTTATTTCAACAAAACAAACGTCCTTATGCCATCTTAACTATGTCACATACTTTAACCTATGAGATCAGTTGCTTCCTTCCTAAGTAAGAAGACATAACATGAATTAGTCTTTAAGCATTGCTAATGCTCTATCTTGACAATATGATGACAAAAAATGTTTCGAGGAACTAGGCTTTTATTCGTAAGAATCTCATAATTGCAACATATTGCAATTCCTTTGTAATGCCTTTTAAGTTCCATCAACTTCAATCAATTACTATTTTTCATGATAGTTAATCATGCCATTAAGCATGAAAGAAACCTCTTTATTACATTAACTAGTAATTGTATTCATTTAATTAATTATATATGTCATGTCCTAAGTCGATTGGTTCAAGGGCATAGATTAATAATTAGTTTCTATAGCATATGGTTAACCTTATAAATTTGGAGAAATTATTTCTCCTAAATTTATCATGCATTGTCAAAAAACTTTATCAAGTTAATCAAAGCTAAGAACATATGAGGTATGTTTTTGATGTCACTTCGAATGGTGAGTCCTCTTTGGATCACTCATCCATCTTCGTATGCTTCATGCCATACCAAAATCACCTTACTTTGGGCATCCATCTATTGTGGATCTGTTCATGATGGAATCAAAATGTGACACTCCCTATATAAGATGAATTGGTATCACAAGTTAAAGGACTCATTACATGACTAGTACATGAGAACATTTCAATAGACACTTGAGTGACCTTAAATAGAGTTCTCACATCGGCCATGTTCAGTGAACTTATTTTCACAAATCAAGCACCCACGTGCTGTCCCAAGTATCTCATGTACTTTAACCTATGAGTTCAATTACTTACTTCACAAGTAATAAGGCAAAACATATGGTAGTCTTTGAGCATTGTCAATACCTCATCTTGGTAATACAATTACTAGAAACAATTTTAAGAATACAGCTTTAATGCTTAAGGATTTCATAATTGTAACTCATTATAATTCTTTTGCACGGTCAAATGTGTTTAATGCACTTCATCCAATTAGTAGTTTATGATTGCCAGTCATGCTATTAACATGAAGGAAAATCCATGTATAACTAAATTAAGTGATTGATTTACGTTATTAACTTATATACATGCCTCATCCTAGCTGATTGGCTTTAGGACATATACTAGCATTAGTTTCATGTGTATAAATTCTTTATGATTTTGTAAAAATAATTATGTAGCATGCATATACTTTATATTTAATACACTTAATTTTACCAAAGTAAAACTTGTTTCTTAGAGACTTAGTTCGAGACTTAACTATGATTTCAAAATCAATATTTGCAATCAATTTCTTCAAATTATTATAAAAAAACTCACATTTGTTTTTATTTTTCTCCCGAATCTCTTTATTTTTCACATAAAATAAATTTATTCTAAAAAAATATCATACTGATATATACACCATAAAAATTATATTTGTTCTTTTAAGAAAAATAATTTTTGAAAATTATATGGCTTAATGATTTTAATATTAGATAGCATTCAAAATTTCAACTTCTTCAATTTAATATCAAATTTTTTATTTTTCACATAAAACTAATTTTTATTCAAATAAAATGAATGTGTATTTTTTCAACACAAAAATAATTTAGATACATGGTGCTAACGTTTTTTTTTTTTTAGATCTTAACATGTAAGTTGTGTCACATGACTTACTTGAATATTTCATAAATTTTAACTAATAAATAGGTGAACGATAAAATCTTTGTAAAGGTCGTAGATATAAGAGGTGCCCATGGGCTGGCCATGGCTATGGACCAAAACTTTTTTAGATTTCTTACCCACACACAAATCAAGCCTAGCCTAAAAACCCAAATCACTATATAAAAATCAATAAAAAATTAAAATAATTATGTTAATATTTATATAGTTATAATTAAATTTATATAAAAATAATTTTTAATTATCAAATAGTAATTCAAGCTAATAGATCTAGTGGATATTGATACATTAAACTTTAAAAAATTATAAATAAAAATAATATACTAATCAAGGATCGAAGATGATAAATGTAACTTTTAAAGGCAATATATAAAAATGAAATATTAATAAAGATTATAGATAATCAATATAACTTTTACACATCATTAATGAAAATAAAATATTGATAAAAATTATGGATCACCTATAAATTTTACTCAAAAAATTGTCAAAGAGATTTTTTTTTTTTTTGAGAAAAGAGATTTTTGTTAGAGTCAATTTACTTAAATACAAAATGATAATAAATAAAATATTAAAGCTCTATATCTATAATCAAATGTCAATAAAATTAAACCTGCCACGACCTAGTCCAACAGTAAGGGCCAAATTCATGGTGCTACATCTCTTGTTTTCACTATACCTTGAAGGTGTACTAAGAAAGAACTCAGTGCATCATTTTTCTCCCAAAATGTCTTAATTCTTTTTTCCTTTTTTGTCTTCTCATTCTTTCTTTAATTTTATTTTTATTTAAAACTTATGAAAT
>JBBYHM010407139.1:0-12545 GCA_038381775.1 Adansonia rubrostipa
TTATTGCCATATTAAGACATCTCTAATTAGATTTCATAAATCTAATTTATGTCTTAAATTATTCTTAATTGAACTTATTCAATCAAGTCTTCCTCATTCTATCATTTATTTAATTAAGTTGCACTTAACTAAATCTTGGTTTTAATCTTGTTATACCTCCGCATATGAAGACTACCGAAACGGCTACAGTTCTATTTGGGCGACCGCATGCGTCGCATATGACGACCGCCGAAACGGCCACAATTCTATTTGGGCGACTGCATATATAACAAAAATGGCGATCATCGAACCACACCTGACAGTGATGTGACCTCTCCGGCAGTAACTTAAATGCGGAGTTGACACCCTGATTGACGGCCGACTGACTGAGCCGACAACTAGGCATCATAGCCTGACACCTAGCTCGGCGATGGTCACATCCTCACCAAATCACCTGACACAATGTTCCCAAACGAATCCTATAAAAGGGGGCAAGCATACTCACAGGTAGGCATTCAACTCCAAGAAAAACATTTAGACACAACTACAAAAAACACTCCTCTGACTTAATCATCGGAGAGGGCTCCTGGAGTAAGAACTTTAGCGTCCTCCTAACTTTTTCTGTGTTGTAGGGTTCTGCCTAACTTCAGACTCCCGCAAGAAAGACATCAACAATTGGCGCCGTCTGTGGGAACGCGATCGAAAAAAGACCATGACCGATCGGAGTGTTGATATCCCACAAAACACCTCGTCACCTACCGAGGCGACAAACCATACCGAAGTTCCGGCAATCCCAGTAATACCCAACTCATCAAACACCCAAACACCCCACGTACCTATCTCATTACCTTTATGGCTGTCTCACTCGCCACTGACATACTATCAAAATTTATTAGGATTGATCCCACCGTTGACCACCTCTATCCCACACGTAGGACAAGCCGCTGGCCCCTGCACCACGGTCCCAGCGACCATTATCACCACAAATACCCTACACGCACCCTTTGACGCCTCATTACCCCCCTTTACTCAGTACAGTACGCCTACACCACCTAGCCAGCCAGATTGCCATGCACATTACCAAGCCATCGCTAGTCAATTAGCCGCCATCCAACAATCTCAGATCCAACTAGCATAACTTGTCAACTCCCAGACCAACCACCAAAACACACAACCTACTGACCGCCCAAACCAAAACACTGCGAATAATCCAAACTCTGACATGCAAGAATGACATGTTACAGCCGACCGGCCAACCCGCCCGATGGTAGTAGAAAGCTCTTGCTCTATGCCAAACCAACGGCAAATGACGCAAGGAACCTCCCATCATACCAGTAGCAATCACCCATTAGGATCGACTTCAGATCTCGCCCAACAGGTAGCGGCCTTGAAGCAAGAAATCAAGGATCTTTGAGAGCCGCGCAGAGACAACTAGGAATAGCTATCAGAGAAACATAACCCCCTCTCACCTGGCATCTGCCAGGTGCAGGTCCCTCAAAAAGTCAAACTCTCTTTGGATACTTACGATGGTAAAACTGATCCGGCTGACCATCTGAATCATTTTCATGCTTTCCACAACTAGTGTGACGTGCCAAAATGTCTTCCAGTGTCGCATCTTCCCGACAATGCTCCGAGGGCTGGCACGAACCTGGTGGTACTTCCTGAACCCAGGATCTATTACCAACTTCAACCAACTGGGAAGACATTTTCTTGCCAACTTCAGTAGTTGCAGAACAGCTGCCAGAACGTCTGCCAGCTTAATGGCAATCAAGCAAAATAATGACGAGACAATTCACGATTACCTCAAGCATTTCAACACGGCAGCCCTGGAGGTTCGGGACCTAAATGACGAGTGGGCCATCCAAGCCTTCACAACTGGCGTCCAGCATAAGTACTTAAAATATACCTTGACGGATGCCCAGCCTATGAAGCTGTACCAGCTTTACGAAAAGGCACAGAAATATACAGAAGCAGAGGAAATAGAAATCGTTAGTCAACAAGTGGACACCTGAGACTGCGAGCAAAGAGTAGGTCGCGGACCAAGGTCTAATCGTTTTACTGACCGCCTGAATAACCAACCCCAGAAAGAAATACCAGCCATCACTTCACAATGAAGCCCTACTGGGAAACGAACATGGCCTGCTCCGAATGCAAAATACGAGTCCTACACACCTCTGACGGCTAGCAGATCTCAAATCCTGAATGCCATAATGAAGGAAGGGCTCCTGGAGCGCCCGCCTCCAATAAGAAGTGATCGTAGTACGTGTGACCCTACAAAGCGATGTAATTTTCACAATGACATCGAGCATACTACTGAAGACTGCTTTAGCTTAAAAAATGCCATCGAATCACTGGTAAAAAAAGGGAGGGATTAAGCAGTTTATGAAAAAGGAACCATACACCAAGGATCACACTCGATCCCCGAACGAGCGTAGGGAGACTGCACCCAAACGACCTGTTACTGGCATCATAAATATGATCATCAGTCCAGCAAAAACTTGGGCGATTAGAAAGTCAAAATGAAATTTCCACCTCTGCTCGGTAATGACGGTCGATGTAGCCTCCAAACGTGCTAAGCAAACAGATTGGGTGATCCATTTTAACGATGACAATTCGTAACTCCTGTCAGATCATGAAAACAATCCTATCGTTGTCTCTGCCACCATAGGTAACTATCAGGTCCACAGGATCTTTATTGATGACGGAAGTGCTATGGAAATTCTGCAATGGGACGCATTCCGTCGAATGGGCTTTACAGCGGATGACCTGACCCCATCATCCCCAATATACGGATTCACCAACCAACCAATACCTGTCAAAGGGACGATCATGCTCCCAACAACCATGGGCGATGGGGAACACACAGTAAATGCTTTGGTTGACTTCCTTGTTGTCGACCAGCCTTTTGCTTACAATGCCATTATCGGTCAACCATTGATAAAAAGATTAAAAATTGTCACTGCAGTCTACTGCCTAACGGTAAAATTCCCCACACCCATAGGGATTGGATATACGCATTCCTACCAACGAACCGCACGACAATGCCACCTATTGTCAATTGAATTAGCCACATGCCACCCAACTGCAATCCAAGAAAGTAAGTCTGAACCATCTGTTCATACTATTACACCAGCACAATCAGAAGCGATCGACCTGGAGCAACTAGACCTCAGAGACGGTTTCCATGATCAGAAACCCTAACCGACCGAGGATACTGAAAAGATTGCCCTTTATGACTCGAATCCGGAGTTGACTACTAGCATTGGCTCTACTCTTAACGCTCAAGACAAGAACTTCCTCACCAAATTCCTCCGAAGGAACGTCAACGTATTCGCCTGGTCCGCAGCCAACATGCCTGGCATCGATCTAACTGTTATCATGCACTCACTCCATGTTGACCCACGAGCCCTACCAGTCAAACAAAGGAAGCGTAAATTTGCTCCGAAACGACTCCATACGATCCGAGAAGAGGTCGATAAATTATTACACGCCAACTATGTCAGGGAAGTTAAATATCCAGACTGGCTCGCCAACGTCGTTATGGTCAAAAAGGCCTCAGGGAAGTGGCGAATGTGCGTGGACTTCACCGATTTGAATAAAGCCTACCCCAAAGACAGCTACCCTCTCCCCAGTATTGATCGCCTAGTTGATGCATCAGTCGGCCACAAACTCCTGAGTTTTATGGACACCTTTTCTAAGTACAACTAAATCAAAATGGATTCCTGTGACCAAGAAAAAATGACGTTCATCACAAAAGATGGTACCTTTTGCTATCAAGTTATGCCATTCGGCTTAAAAAATACGGGTGCCACATATCAACTCTTGGTCAACAAGCTTTTCAAAGGGTAAATCGGGCGTTTGATGGAAATCTATGTGGATGACATGCTCGTCAAAAGCTCTTCTCTTCACCAATACCTCAGTGATCTTTCGGGAACATTCGACATACTCTGTAAGTATAAAATGAAACTTAACCCCTTAAAATGTGTGTTTGGTGTGTCCGCAGGGAAATTTTTGGGATTCATGATCTCCTCCAGAGGCATTGAAGCTAATCCTGAAAAAATCAGTGCATTCCTACAAATGGGCCTGCCCAAATCAATAAAAGAAGTGCAATGCTTAACGGGGCGAGTAGCGGTGCTCAACCGTTTCATCTCTAAATCTGTAAAGAAATGTTTACCATATTTCTGATTGCTTCGAAAGGCGACCCACTACCAATGGACTGAAGAGTGCCAACAGTCATTCGACTAGCTCAAAGAATACCTGAGCACTCCCCCATTACTCGCCAGTCCAAAGTTAGGCGAACCACTTTTTGTCTACCTTGTCGCGTTAGATGAAACTATCGTCGCTGTTTTAGTTCGAGAAGAACGGGGACATCAGTATCCTATCTACTATGTTAGCAGAGCACTGCAGGCCGGTGAACTTCATTACAGCAAACTGAAAAAAATGGCTTTCGTACTCGTCATCACAGTCCGAAAGCTGAGACAATACTTCCAAGCACACCCAATCACTATCCTCACTGACCAGCCTCTTAAAGACGTCCTCGCCAAAGTCAACTCTGCCGGACGACTTATCCATTGGAGCATTGAGCTTAGCGAATTCGGGCTCACCTATTGTCCTCGTAAAACTATCAAAGCACAGGTGTTCGCAGACTTCATCGTCGAGTGTTCCTTTCTTCAATTTCAAGACCACAAACTAGAACCAGTTCCGCCAGGCGATCATATCAGCACCTCTGCTGATCCACCCCCAAGCGTCAAATCTGGTGAATAACAAATTTTTGTTGATGGATCTTTCGAAAAGACAAAAGGTGGCATCGGAGTACTCCTACTCGACCCTGAATGTCATGAATGGCACTATGGCCTCTCCTTTTAGTTCGCCACCTCTAACAATACAGCTGAATACGAATTATTAATCGCCGGCCTAGAATTAGCCAAGACCTTGGGGGCCAATCATTTAGTCACCCACACGGACTCTCAGCTCATAGCCAGCCAGGTGAACGGCCTCTACGACGTGAATGATGAATTACTCGCCAAATACCACAGGGGTTGTCACTGCCTTTTCTCAACAATTTACCTATATCACCATCCAACAGATACCCAGAGGGGATAACTCTAGGGTCGATGTTCTGTCAAAACTAGCTAGCACCCTCGACATCTCCACCAGGGGTAAAATTTTCCTCGAAAGCCTTTCAAAACCCAGTTACAACAGATACATTCATCACATTGCGGCTGACGTCGAGGAGAACTGGATGACACCAATTATTTCCTTTCTCAAGGATAACCAAGCTCCCATCGACCCGGTGCAAAAAAAGTGATTGGAAAAAAGAGCATCCAGGTACACGCTTCTCGATGACCTTTTATACAAGAAGTCCTTCACTCTTCCATTATTGAGATACCTTAACCCCTCCGAAGCAACTTATGTTTTGAAAGAGATACACGAAGGCGTTTGCGGGAACTATATGGGCGGGCAATCACTGGCCCTTAAGGCCTTGCGACAAGGTTTTTTTTGGCCCACAATAAGAAAAGATGCTTCTGCACTCGTCAAAAAGTGTGATAAATGCCAACGTTTCACTCCTATTCCCAGACAACCAGCCGAAGCACTTAAACAGATCTTTAGTCCTTGGCCATTCTGTGTCTGGGGCATCGATATATTGGGTGCATTCCCTCTGGTGACCACTCAATGAAAATTTATGTTGGTCGCTTGTGATTACTTCACCAAATGGGTCAAAGCAGAACCAGTCGCCACCATCACCGCCCGAAATATGGAAAGTTTCATTTGGCTTTGTATACTTTATTGATTTGGCATACCCCATGTCATTATAGCGGACAATGGCAAGTAATTAACAGTTGACAAACTCCATGATTTTTGTTCACGCTTCAACATCAACCTTGTCCACACCTCTGTCGCCCACCCTCAATCAAACGGCCAAGTTGAGTCCATGAATAAGAAAATCCTCCAACCTCTGAAAAAGAAATTGGATGATGCAAAGGGCGCATGGGCCGATGAGATGCCTGGTATACTTTGGCCAATCCAGACAACTGCAACTCAGGTGACCTGAGTGACTTCTTTTAGCCTCGTTTATGGAATAGAGGCCGTCATACCTGACGAAATAGGAGTCCACAGTTTACGCACTGCATACCCCGATGTAGCACTCAATTTTGAACATCTCAAAGCCAACCTTGACCTACTCGAAGAGGCTAGAGAAGATGCCGCAATCCGTATGGCTGTCCGTGCATATCAAGTTAGCAGGTATTATAACCAATGAGTCTGCAATCGCCAATTCCAGGTGGGCGACCTAGTTCTCTGAAACTGCGAAGCCAATCGACCAGCAGCAGAACGAAAAAAACTTTCCCTACACTGGGAGGGACCTTATCAAATCAGCTAAGTCCTAGGTTTTGGCGCTTACAAGTTAACCGTATTAGATGGACGCCCCATTCCTAGCACATGGAACGCCACCCATCTGAAGAAATATTATTTGTAATCACGACCGTTACCAATATTTCTGGTCGCCATTATAAACCTTTATCTTACAAAGACACTTCATGGATCCACCACCTCTTACTTGCTACAAAACAATTGTCGCCAAGGCAAAACACTTACTACAATCGCCTCCGAGGCCAAACTCTTACTTGCTACAAAGCAATCGCCGCCAAGGCAAAACTCTCCCTACAATCGCCTCCAAGGCCAAACTTTTACTTGACATAAGGCAATCGCCGCCAAGGCATAACTTTTAAAATTGCTATAAAGCAAATGCCGCCTAGGCACGATCCTTCATTACTAAAACCAGTAATCGCCGCCAAGGCATAATTCTTCATTTCTACCATGCAATCGGCACTACCACATGACTTTTATCTATTACAACAAACGCCACCATTGCACATGTCTTTATTCTTTCACATTACGATTACCAATTTTCTAACACAAACAAATGCACCACAACCTCAAAACCAAACTACACACACCACAACTTATGCAACCACAAGCAAATAAGCAATTACACAAATTATACACACAACGCTAACATTTTCATTCACATCTAAATTTATTTACAACATAATATTTACAACCCGACCCACTACTCATCCTTAGTCGACGAGATGGTTTGGGCACCAGCCTCGTCACCAGAATCTCCCTATTTAGACTCCTCAGCCATTGGAGTAATCAAGGCTGCATCCTTCACACGCCCTGTATCCACTTCTTGCTGACTCGGAAGTAAGACGTTGAAGTCTTCTGACGGCGTATACAGGTGCCCTAAGTCGATCGCCCGTAAATCTAAGGGCCCACGTAGTAACTGGACCCCATACAAAGCGCTGTGATGATATGAATCCATAGCAGCGAACAGTTTGTCAAAAATCTCCTCCTGCTGTTTCTTCAACTCATCCTCGTGGCGAGCCTGCAGGTCACCCAGACGGCCCTCTAACTCAGCCACTCTGGACTTTGCGAAAACCAGTTCAGCATCTCGCTCCTCTAACTTTCTCGTCGACTCAGCAGCAGCCGCTTCTGCCTTCTCTCCCCTTAGCAGTAATTTGGCTATCTCTGTCATCCTCCTCTCCTCAATCTCCTTCAGGGACGTCTCCAGCTTGGCGTTCACTTCCTTCTGCTTCCCAACCTGAGCGTCCAGCTCCACAATCTTAGAAGCTTGGAGGTTAAACTTCTCCTACTAATTTGCCATCTGGCACTTATAGGCCGTCTGGCAGTGCAGTGCCTCCATTAGCCCTATCATGGCGGGGTTCAGATTTTACGCTGGACTCATCCTCGACAGCACCTCCCGATCGCTGGCCGTTACCCCCTTCATCGACCATCTTAGAGCCATCTCAAAGTCTGGCAACCTGCCATTGCGTAAAATCCCAGTGCCACTTGAACTGGGTCCCCCACGGCTCACTCGCGACCTCTCAGACATGGTACTCGGTTGGGAAGTTGCCACAGGCAATGCCCCGCCACTCGACCCAACAGTCTCTACCTTGGGCTGTGAAACAAGTATTGTGGCAGCAGCCACTGATGTCATTGGTAACACAGCATCTTAACGACCCACGGACGCCCCAACCGCAGTGCCAACCACCTCATCATTCGCTTGTTCACCTACCTTTCTTTTTCCCCGTCTTTGCCGCATAGCCGTCCTCTCTGCAGCCGCCTGCTTGGCTACCCTCTCTGCTAATGCTGCTTGAACTGGGTCCATTCCTGCACAACAAATAAATCACTAGGTCAGTACTATCATACATTTTTCCATCCTTATGTGCGACTAGAACAAATAACCTCTTCCATCCCCTAACTCGAATGATGATTGCCACCATTCACACTACCCGCCCTCTCCTCCCTACTTTCCCTCGAACGACCCTCCACATTGTACACCTACAACTCCCTAGCCCCTTCTCCTTCTTCCGCATATTCTATTCTTTCTTTTGGTACATGCTCCCCTACAAAATACAAATATCAAATATCAACACCTTTGCTCAACATATACACTCACCAATTTGATACTCAAAACAAGCTCAATTTACATCATACCTCTGTGATGTCGCAATAAACGTCACTGCCTTCGCTAACCAATGGGACGCACTAGCCCTTCTGGCATTTCCTCCAAATCTCACCCCAAGCATTCTCTTTAGATATTGCAGAATGTCAAGTACATTCTGCTACTCACGCTTTCGCCCCTAAAAAAGAGCACCTGATCTTTCTCCGTGGACTCCAGGCAGACCCTCTCGTTACTGACTCTCGACCTCCTGCCTCATTGCACTGGAAACCCTCATTCAGTACCAGCCCTTTCTGTCACCATAAAGAACTGGTCCCGTCTCATGTGTGCATTCGATGGTAGGTCGACCACCATCTTACCCCTATCCCTTGATTGTAAATAATAGAAACAGGGCTCCCCCCGTTTCAAAAAGTACAGCTCCTTCACTACTCTAATTGATGGTCGCCACCCATTCTCCTTGCACACCAAAAAATAGGTTAGCAGGATCGCCCAACTATTCAGTTTCAACTGGTTGGGCGACATGTTATACGCCTCTAGCACTTCGCAGAAGAAAGGCTCCAAGGGCAGGTGAAAGCCCGCCTTGAAAATTTGTAGGTTAAACGTCACACTGTCCCCTTCGATGAATGTCGCTCGCCGTAGCAGCCCCGTCTCCATAATCTGGTACCTCTCCAGATCCACCCCCTATCATGCATCCACCGCCATACGACCTGCATATTCACCAACCCCACATACCTGTCCACAACCTCGGTGTCCACCTCGACAATTGCCTTCTCAACCACATTCCTGATGATCGCCTCCTCAGCCTCCTTCTCGTCTCCCGTCTCCTCAGCTTCTCCACTACTTGACCCTTTCTCTTCCTCATCATCTCTCTGTTCGGTGACCACTCCTCTCATCTCTTCTTCCTCTTCCTCCAACATCACGCGACTAGACATCTCCCCTTCACTTAAATGCCCCACTATTGCCCTTACCTCATTTCCAACTTCCTCCAATCTACCTTTCCTCACTACTGACTTCACCAACAGTCTTCCCCCCTTACCATGAACAACCCACAAACCCAAAAATACAAACAATGATGAACTCACTAGCACTTACCAATCTCTGACTTTCAGTGTTTCTCTACGCACCTCCACCTGCACGATCGCTGCCAAACAATGCCACATTGTTAAACCGCTAAAACACTCTGATTACCCTTTACCACCACTCTCTCAAACTTTCACAACTCACCCTTTCTCCTCAAGTTATCTAAACCTCCACTCTGCTTTCTCTCCTTTTCAAAAAACATGGAGCACTTCATCAGCCCCTCACCCCATTATACACCCAAACGATCTTGCCTCTTCCCATTCCCCTCACCACGTGTCATAATCCTATTCAGCACCATAACTGCGCCACCTTGACACTCTGCCCCACACTGACACGTGTTCCCCTCGCCATTTCGTATCCCCCAAAGTGCGCCCCTACAAATCCCCTGTCAGGACACGTGTTCTCCTCCCATTCCTTCCCCCTTTCCTATGCCCTTCTGTTACCCTGCCATTATTGCTACCATTACTGCCAGATGTGCCTTCTCATCTCCCACGCATTAAGCCCCACAGGCCAACCGCCAACTCCCAATCACACACGTCCAAAACGTCAGGTCACTTTATGACTGCCTTTTTAGACCCTGGGGGGGACCATTGTTATACCTCCGTATATGATGACAGCCGAAACGGTCACAGTTCTATTTGGGTGACTGCATGCGCCGCATATGATGATCGCTGAAAAGGCTGCAATTTTATTTGGGCGACCGCATGCGATAACAAAAATGGCGATCTTCGAACCACACCTGACAGTGATGTGACCTCTCCGACAGTGACTTAAATACGGAGTTGACACCCTGATTAGCGGCCGACTGACTGAGCTGACCACTAGGCATTATAGCCTGACACCTAGCTCGGCGATGGTCACATCATCACCAAATCACCTGACACAATGTTCCCAAATGAATCCTATAAAATGGGGCAAGCATACTCACAGGTAGGCATTCAACTCCAAGAAAAACATTTAGACACTACTACAGAAAACATTTCTCTGACTTAATCATCAGAGAGGGCTCCTAGACTAAGAACTCTGGCATCCTCCTGACTTTCTCTGTGTTGCATGGTTCTGCCTAACTTCAGACTCCCACAAGAAAGACATCAACAAATCTAATAGATCATCTTATTCTGTGTGACCTATTAGACTTCCATCATAATGACAATAAATATAATTATCCGATTAGGTGTATTTATATTTATAGTCCAAGATTGGCCTCTAGCATGGCATTATGGCCACTCGGTATACAGGAAAAGTCAATATAACCTTTTAAGAAACCTTTCAGTAATTAGCTGTACTTTAGTCCTTTCATAGATACCTTGAAAAGACCATGAGCATGGTGCAGTGTCTACTTATATATCAATCCATATTAGTTCTTGCAGCTTATGATTAACCTCATGAATTTAAAAAAAACATCTCCCAAATCCATCATGCAATGGCCAATGACTTTATCATGTTAACCAAAGTCAAGAACTTATGAGATATGCCTCAACTGTCACTCGAAGTGGTGAAACCTCTACAGATCATTTATCCACCTTCGTATGGTTCATGTCATACCCAAAACTACCCTACCATAATCATCCGTATATTTTGGACCCATTTATGATGGAATGAAAGCATGACACTCTGCATACAAGATGACCTAGTTTCTCAAGTTTGAGGACTAATATACACGACTGGCACATGAGAACATATTCCCTAGACACTTAAATGACTTATACCAAATGGAGTTCTTATACAATCCATGTTTAGTGAACTTGTTTCCATAAAACAAGCACCCATATCTATCTCCAAGTATCTCTATACTTCAGCTTCTTTAAGATCAAAGAGTGGCATGCATCAAATGTGTGGAAGGTTAGCATATGCTAGTCTTTATGCATTGTCAATGCCTTGTCTTGACAATATGATGACTAGGAATGTTTTTAGAAACACAACTTTAATGCATAAAGATTTCATCGTTGCAACTCATTATGAACTTTATAAGGCCATTGTGTTTCATGGGCTTTATCTAATTAGTGCTTGCAAGATTATCAAATTACTAACTAAAGTGATGGTTTGTATTATTAACTATTATATGCATTATCAAATTCGATTGGCTTTAGGGCATATACTAACAATACCCATGTTAAAACATGCTAGAATGAACACATGTAAGCATGAATAGAGCATCAAAATATAATAAAACATCATGGAAAAATAAAACAGGGATTGTTTTGAGATGATCAAAGAAAAATGAGATTTTAGTCATTATAAGTATCTTCAAAGCATCATCAATTAATAACACATCAAGCCAAACTAAAAAATGCATGTATTTCCGGCAAAAAAATCATGACTTCATAAAGAGGTTTACTAAGAATGAGGTAAGACATGATTGAGAACCAAAAAAATAAAGAAGATGGGAGTAAAAATATATCTAAGAAGCTTAAAAACCCTTTGCTACCTTATTCCCTAAAGCTTTTCCTTTCTTTTCTTTTTTACTTTCTCTTTAGCAACTAAACAAAGCTGTATTCTTTAGGGTTTTTTTATTATGGTGTGAGTGAAAAATGGAATGATTAAGCATCAACGGTTGTTTACATAGGGTGGTATTTTAGCCTAAAAAAATAGCAAAAAAGGCATATTTTAGGTATTTTCCCTATAACAAATGATGAATCAAGCTACTAAGGGTTAAGCTTTCAAATTTTAATTCACTAGTAACCCTTTTTTTAGGATCAAAGGAGCTAAATATTGGTTGTTATATAAGAAAATTCTTTGTTATGCCTCCTTTAATCACATTTTGCCTCAGAAAGTCCTATATTTCAAGCTTAATAAGCCTCTAAAAAGTGTTTAAACTCAATCCAAAGTCCAAAAATAAATTTCATAAAATTGGTCTGAATTTGATGATTTTTGGAATCAATATCATGGCCCAACTCTTGTTTTAAATCAACATTGCGTAGGAAAGAAAATGCCATAAATCTGGCAAAAATACCCCAATATATCGATCCAATCCAATATGGTATCGATACATTGGGCATTTTCTCTTGATTATATTGATACA
>JBBYHM010407180.1:0-12540 GCA_038381775.1 Adansonia rubrostipa
CTTCCAAATGAGAGGGTTCTATTTATAGGCAAAGGAATGCCTCTTCATATGGACATAACTTTTCTTAATACATGTCCATTTGGATAGTCGCACCACTTGGTAAATAACCAAGAGACATTACTCTTAATTAAATAATTAAGAGACATTACTTTGAAGACATGACCTTTCATTTATTTTGAAAATGTTCCAACAAAATCATTCATAGGCTATGAATTAGTATGTTTTAATTATTATTCTTACATAATCTCGGAATGTAATTTTCTGATACTCCATATTCTTATTTCTCTTCCTAAGATTGCAATCTAAATCCTAAAGAATCTTAGTTTCTAATTATTAGATGTGTCCTCTTAACTAAGTAGAGGAAAATCGGTAGACTTTTATCATTCTAAATTATATATTATAATTGGCTAAAAATTATACTATAGTATGTATAAAGTTTTAGTTGAGTTTAGCATCATGAATTAAGTGACATTAGCTTGGTGTTATATATATTACAAAAAATATTATTTTCTTAGATGCTTATAAAATTTTTTTATCAAAACAATATTTAAAAATCATTTAGTCTGCATAATGTTAAGGAAATAATGTTTATAGAAGTTGATAAACACTACTTTGAATGAAAAACAAATAAGGGAATGCCTTGAAAAGAATTTGAACCTAAGCTTACAAAATAATCTGTCTGAATATTTGCCTAGAGCATCAAGATGCCTAAAGTAGGCATCCAAATGCCCTACAAGATTTTGAATTTTGTGTGAAAAATTGATTTGGGGATCAGAATGTCATCAGTCAAGAATTTGAATGTCGAATTCAGATATTCAAAAAAATATTTCCACTGGACAAGTTACTTCATTCCAAAATTGATGATTCTTCATCAAAAACTTGTTTTATCATGAAAAGGGTGTCTCATATATAGCTTATAAATACTTCCATTAACATTCATTTTAACATACCTCTACATCCAAGTTGCAATCTATTTTTTTTTTTTTGGTTCATGGTTCATATACGTTCAATAAATTCTTAAAGTGCAACCTTGAATTTTTTTTGTTTAAGCATTATATCCTCGGTATAACATCTTTAAAAGTTCATTTGAACTAAAATGGGAAAGTTGTTATCATAAAGAAAGCTTTCTAAAAGTACATTGCCTAGGTTTCTTGTTTTAAAATTGATTGCATTAGTCTATACTACATACAACAACTTAGGATAATGGTCATCTCCATTGGTAACTTATGGAATCAAGTCTTATGTTTATGAAGTGGAAAAACTTGAAATATTCAATGGCATGAATTGCAAGTGTTGAACATAAATATTTACTATCAAGCCAACTCGTTGAAAGTTGCTTAGTGCCAAAACAAAACGGTACATTTTTAGCCCTTAGATAAATACAATTTATGGAATGCATTTTGCATATGCATGTTGTCTTTTCATTTTAGGATTAACAAGAAATATGGTACCATATGCTGATTCAATATTAAATTTTATAATTATACTTTCATTTTATTAAGTTTTTCAATATTTTTTAATTTTATTGTTGTTTTAAAAAATAATAATAAAATTTAAGTATTTTGTGGAATATGTTAATGCCAATCACAAATTTTGCTCTATACTTTTAATTTTTTTGGACAAAAGTAATAGAGTTGAAATATTACATTAATGCAAATAATAAATTTTCATCAATCCCTTTATTTTATGTATAAAAATTAATAAAATTAAATTTTCAATAACAAAATTCAACAAATTAAGGTACGATAATGAAATTCAATAGTTATCCATGATACAATGATAAATTTAATTTTAATCTCGTTGCTTTTAGTTGAAAACTTATTGGATTCAGATGAACAAAAAGTTTACTAGATACATGTGTCACAGGCTTGGACTTTAGTTTGGCAAACAACACGGTCTTAGGCTTGGAATTTCCTTCATTATATGCTGAAGTCAGACTTTAAACATTCAAAGGAAGAATTTAAATTCCCAAAAAGTATTGAAGCTAAATAGCTTAAGAGAACAAAACACAAAAGAAGAACATAAAGAGAATGAAGAGGAATACCCAACTATATTTCTTAAATGTTTGTTGATACAAATGTGGCTGGGGAGACATCTATTTATAGTTAAATTTCTTATACATCAATAGCTTAGATTAAGTCTAATAGATGGCTAAGATTTATACTTATCTGTAAAATCTAGAATCTTAGATAAATTTAAATTTTATGTTTATTTAGTTTTGAATAAGCTAGAGTAGTTATATTTAACTAAATCTCTAAGCTTCTAGAACCTGGGCCTTCTAGAATTCTCTAAGGATTGGGCCTCTTTTGGTGGGCCAATTTGTTCTATGTAACTTGTGTCCTTAGACTTGGGCTGGTTAGCACGGCCCATGACATACTCCCCCACCTATTCTTGCAACACCCTTGTCGCGTTTTTCGAATAGAAATGCTTATTCTTATCTAGAAGTACCACAATGCCTTCACTAGTTCCCAACTCACCTCACTGTTAGATAGTCCTTTCCACCAAACAAAGTACTTATGCCTTGGCTTATGACTCTTTTGTTGTACCACTCGATCCACAAGAATGCATTATATATCTCTATCATAGGAGGCCTTCACTCCTACTAGTACGGACTATGACTTACATCGGTTTGGATCCTTCTAATCCTTATGGAATGGCTTAAGCATGCTGACATAGAAAACGAGGTCTACCTTGAGCTTTGCCAGTAACTCAAGTTTGTATGCCACCATGCCTACCCGTTTTAAAACTCTAAAAGGACCCTATCACTCTACACAAGCTCTTTGTGGGTTACATTAGCACCAAGTGTAATTTGACAAGGACTAAGTCTCCAATGTAAAACTATACATCCCTTCATTTTAGATCTACCCATTTCTTGATGTACTTTCTTACCTTATGTAAGCAAGCCCTAGTTAAGTTAATTTGCTCTTACCAAGCCTTGGTAAGCTTGTAAGCTACTGGATTTGGTCCCATATAGCTTGTTACAATAACATTATGTGTGAACGACTGTTGCCCAATAGCTATCTTGAATAAAGTTTGTTGGTGGCCTCACTATACTAAAAGTTATAAGCAAACTAGGCCAAATCCAACAACTTTGGCCGATCATGTTGCATGGCAGTCACATAGTGCCTAAGGTATACTTCCAGCAAAGCATTCACTCTCTTGGTCTACTCATCTGTTTGAGGATGCACACTGGTGGACAACTTCAAGTCTGACCCTAACAACTTAAACAACTCTATCTAGAACCAGTCTATAAATCGTCTATCTCTATCACTAATTATGGTTTATGGTACTCTTTAGTACTTTACCATATTTTTCAGGAACAACTGGGCTACTTTTTCTACAAGGCACTCCTTGATTGCTAGAATAAAAATCTTGTACTTGGAAAATCTATCCACCACTACCATAATGCTTTCAAACCCATCCACCTTAGGTAGTCTAACTATAAAATCCATAGAGACACTTTCCCATGGCTACTACAGTATGGACAATAACTGTAATATTCTGGTTGGTGTTCTCTCTTCAACCTTGTCTTATTGGTACATAAGACAAGTTTCACATAAGCCTCAACATCATCACCCATGTGTCTCTAATCATAAGAGTCCTCAAAGAATGCTAAAGTATGGTGCATACCAGGATGACCAACTCATCTCGAATCATGGCACTCATGCATGATCTCTCTATGCAACTTCCCATACTGAGGCACATAAAGGCAATGTCTTTTATTATAGAGGAAGTCTCCCTCGACCCAAAATTATCTAATCTTTCTTTTTTTGGTATTCTCCATCAAGGTCTTGGCTATGAGATCATGGGACAACCCTTCTTTAATGTGCTCCAATAGTGAACTTTCAAGGTGACTGATGGCTGCAACATCTATCTTTTGACTTAGTGCATCAACCACAGCATTAGCTTTCCTTAGCTTGTACTTCATGTTGAAATCTAACCCTACTAGTAAAGCCTGCCAACATGCCTATTTAGGGGACAACTTGTTCTAGGTTAGAAAATAACTATTTACAACGTTATCAATAAAGACAACAAACCTAGACCCTGATAGGTAATGTCTCTAGACGCGCAAGCAATGCACCACTATTGTCATTCCCTTTTCTTAGATTGTATATCGTCTTTTAGTTTCATTGAGCTTACAACTCTCCAATGCCACAAGATGTCCATCTTGCATCAACACTCCTTTATTCACAAAGTTTGATGTATCTATATAAACCTCATACAGTTTAGTATGATCCGAAAGAAAAGTACAAGCTGTTTCGGCATGGCACGTTTCAACTAATCAAAGGCGTGTTGGCACTTAGGACTTCAATCCCATACTTTCCCTTTTTTAAGTTTGTCAATGGTGTCGTGATGTTAGAGTAGCCTTTGACAAAGCGTTAGTAGTAGTTTGCCAACCCTAGGAATGACTTCAACTCTATTACCTTGGTTGATGGCTTCCTATCAAATATAGCCTAAACCTTGCTTTCATCCATCCAGATCTTGCCATCTCCCATAATGTGTCTTAAGAATGACACCCTGCACTATGAAAATGAACACTTCTTCCCTTTCACATAGAGATAATTCTTGTGCAAAACTTGGAACACCTTCCTTGAGTGCTTTACATGATTTTCAAGCAACTTACTGCAGATCACTATGTTGTTAAGATAAACAACCACAAAACGATCTAGGAAAGGTTAAAATAACTTGTTCATCAGAGTGCAAAAGGTTGCTGGAGCATTAGTCAGACCAAAGGGCGTCACTAAGTACTCATACGAGCTATAGCACGTCACACATGTTATCTTTAGCTCATCTCCCTTAGCTATTCTCACTTGGTAGTACCCTAATCACAAGTCAAGCTTGGTAAACCATTTCATATCTCCAAGTTGATCAAATAAGTCTACGATGATTTGGGATTTGTTTTTCACAGTGAGCTTGTTGAGTGCTCAGTAGTCTATGTACAACCTCAAGGAAACATCATGCTTTTGCTAAAACAAAATTGGTGCACCAAATAGGGATTTGGATGATCTAATGTACCAGACATCCAAAAGCTCCTTCAACTGTTTTTGCAACTCTATTAACTCTAGCGGTGATAGTCAGTATGGAGCCTTAGTTAGTGATTTGGCATTAGGCACCAACTTAATCTTGTGATCCACCTCTCTCTTAGGTGGTAGCCTTTTGGCAACTCTGCAAGTATCACATCATTAAAAGATTGCAACACCTCTAGTGTCTCTAAAGAGATATCGCCTTGGGTTTCTGATGCTTATCGAACCTTAGGGTTGCCAAGTAAGTTACTTCTTCTCTACACACTTAATTGGCAAGCTGGATTGTAGACAAAACCTTAGCTTTGGCACTCATCTCTTGATTTTCTGGCATAATGCATTGATAGCAAGCATTCAAGATCCATATGCAATCAACATATGGTATGAAAAGAACATTAATTCAGTCAAGGAAATTTAAGCCAACCACACAATCATAGTCATCAAGTGGTATTATCTCGATGGTTTCCTTGCCTTTTTTATTTCTAAGTTATAAGTCCACTCCTCTTACGAAACCTATGGTTAGGGCATTTTTTGAGTTGACTTTCTTGATCCACCCGGTTGTTTTCTTAACTTTGAGATCAATTCTTTTCATCCTCCTTAAACATGAACAAATTTGATGTTCCTGTGTCAACTAGAGCATTTATTTTTCTGCCTACAATAAAGACATCTACAAATATCAGCCCTTTTTATTTTCCAAGCCTTTTTGCCTTGGCAGAACTCATGATCGAACCAAGTATCAAGGTCTTATTTTCTAGCTCATTATCTTTCTTGTTGATCGAAGAAAGCTCAGCTCATTTTGGGCAATCTTGCATCTAATATGGACCATTACATAGGAAACGTTTCACCAATTCATTGTTTCTCTTCTTATCCCACAACTTGTTGGACTTTAGCTTCCCTATTGATGACTTTCCATCGTTATTTTTAGGCTTTTGATCCATGTCTCCCCCACAATTGCCCTTGCCTTTGGGCTTCGAAGACTCAGACTTGTCTAACTTCTTTATGTGAAGTTCAATCAAAGACTCTACCATGGTCATGGCTTTGGTCAAGTCCTGGACACCTTTTCGTTGCAATTCTTGCTTAGCTTGGGGTTTGAGTCCATCCATGAATGAAAAAAGTATCTTTTTCTCCCCTAAATCTGAAATCTAGAGCATAAGTTCACTGAACTCCTAAACATACCTTTAAACTATGCCTTATTATGCAAGTCATTGCAACTTTGCATGCTCCTCATTCTTGGCATATTTAGGGTATAACTGTTGTCTTAACTCTATTTGGGACACCTCCCAAGTTCCAATAGCAGTTCACCCACATTTTTCATTGCTGCACCGACAATGCCACCATAAAAAAGCCATATTATTAAAATACATTAAAGTAGTATCCACCTTAGTGGCATCATTTTCGATGCTTATTGCTTAGAAGTATTGCTCCATCCCCCACAAGATGTTGTCCACATATTTTATAGACTTGGTTCCCCTGATTCCTTTGGCTTGGGGATCTTTATCTTCTGCTTAGGTCTCATTGCTAGCATGTTACCCTTGATAGCTACTTTGCATGATGAGAGCTCCCTCATAAGCTATTCCATTTGCTTTTTCATGGCTCCACCACCATTTCAAGGCATCATTCTTCTAGATGAGAGTGCCTATCACCAAGTAAAGACCACTTTGCATATCCTTCAAAGCTCCTTCTTGAAGAGTTTAGCTCTTTAATACAGCTCTCCACAATGTTAAGGTTCTCTGACATATCTCTAATTGTCACCTCAAGCTAGGCCACCCTCCTATCCATGGCCGACATAACATCCCTCAAATTGTTAGCCTTCCTTCCCTTCTCATGAGTCTTCAAGACCTCTTATGTTTGGTTTTTTGCTTTAGATGCCATCTCTACAATCAATACCTCTATGAACTTCTAGCTCTGATATCAATTGTCATGGACTTGGACTTTAGCCTAGCAAACCGCTTAGCCTTAGGCTTGGAGTTTGCTTCCTTATATGCCTAAGTTAGCCTTTAAACACTCAAAGAGAGAATCTAAATTCCCCAAAAGCATTGAAACTAAAAAGCTTAAGAGAACAAAGCACAAAAAAAGAATACAATAAAATAAAGAGGAATGTTCACATATATTTATCAAGGGTTTGATGATATAAATAAGGTTGGAGAGGCATTTTTTCATAATTAAATTTCTCATACATCAATGGTTCAAATTAAATCTAATGGATGGTTAAGAGTTACACTTATCTACAAAATCTAAAATCCTAGATAAATATAATCTTTATCAACTCTATCTCTATCTAGTTTAAATAAGCTGGAGTAGTTGTATTTAATTGAATCTCTAAATTTCTAGAACCTGACCTTCTAGAATTCTATAGGGATTGAGCCGATTTTGGTGGGCCAAATTGTTCTATGTAACTTTTGTCTTTAGGCTTGGATTGATTAGTGGGACTCATGACAGGTCGATATTGTGGTGAAAAAATATGTAATTTTTTAAAGTAAACAATTTTATATGAGATATTTTTAACAAAAGGTAGGTAACTTTTAAGAGAAATAGGTGGTCATTTACAAGGGCCTTTTATTGCAATATTGATATTTTTTTTCTTTCAAAATATCAATATTTTGAAATTATTTATCAAAATGCGCTCCTTTTTTAATTTAAAAAAATCATCATTGTGTAAGTAAAAAATAAAAAAATATGTATGGAAACTGTCCTCGACGAAGACAACTTCCATACGTAAGTAATAAAAGATTTACATTTACGGAAGTTGCACATGTAACTTGATTTTTTTTTTTTTTGTTATTAACACTGGAACGAGGGCGGCTCCCCTGAAATTTTTTTTTAGAAATATATAATGAAAAAGAAATCAAAAATGGATTTTTCTAATTTTATATTTAAAAGGAATAAAAAATAATTTTTATAATTTTATAATTTAATTCATATTATAATATATTATATAATATTTAAATATGATTAACCTGACACATTGAATATATATTAAAGTTCATCTTTAAGATTTTGATACATTTTATAATCTCTATTATGTTTAAGTGTACATGATTAATGCAAAAAAAATGCACATGTACAGACTTATCTATGGATTAAGCTACTTGCATGGACCTAAAAATTAATGTATCTTTCTTTATCATGATATTGTATTCTACCACGTGATAATCGTGCTCAATATATTTTCTATTTATATAAATTTTAATATATTAATAATATATATTATATAAATTTTAAAATATATATTTATGTCATTTCATGTTTTAATTACTCTACTTGTGTCTTCTAATATTATAACTTGCACAATTCAATCGGTCTGACTCATACAGCTGAGTCTTAAGCAAACGTTTTATATATTTGAGCCCGTCTAACTCAGCCCAAGTTATTTTTAATAATAAAAAATTTGTATTTAAATTTAATTATATATTAAATATTAATATAAATTGATATTTAAAATTTAAAAAACCTTTTTATATTTAATTTAATTTTAAAAAATAGGAAGCTGCCGTCATTCCAATCTATAATGTCATTTTCTTTTTAATTTCGTGTATGGAATAGTGTGTTATTACAATTTTATTAAAAGATATATATTTATTACTTTATTTTAATCAGTGAGTAGAACTTTTAGCTCCAAAACAAGCGCATTTTAAAAAACAATTTTATAAAATCGCTATTTTAAAAAATAAAAATATTAATATTTTAGTAAAATCACCTTATTAAGGGGTAAATATTTTTTAAAATATAAATTATATAAAAATTATAGGACATAAACGTCCTTATCATTTTAATATTTCACTTATAGTCGATTCCGTCGAGAGCATCCGTGATGAATTTTAGCTGTGAAAACCTGCTTTTTCTTTTCTTTTGTTTTCTTTTCATTTCATTTCAAGAAAAAGAAAATTTTTATTGCATCAAAATCACAAAATAGTCGTAAAAAAGAGGAAACTTCCCATTGTCTCCCAGCAGCAGCAGAGTTCTCAAATATGCAGTTGATACGAAGTTCACGAGATTGAGACATGATTGTTGCTGGCTTTGATTATTAAACCTATTAAGATCGGATCTGTATTTATGCTACAATCAAAAAAAAATGTTAACCTGGTGATATATATATATATATATATATATATATTAATGAATTCAATAAAAGCATATAATATTCTAAATCCACAAAGCTTTCTTAAAGTAATAAATAAATAATCTTAGCTATGTTTATATGTACTAGTTAAACGAACCTTAATAATAATAATAATAATAATAATAATGCGTTATTTACTAAAAGAATTTTAAAAGTAAAGCAAAAGTAAACGTGTATTTCCTCATTGGTTACCCTTACGCGTTTACTACTTTTATACTAGCTGAACTCTCCATCTAATACAGTCGGCTATGAATTGTTGCAAATGGCAATGCCAAACTATATTATCTACATTCAGGAGGCGTACTATATACAAATATTTTTTTAATTTTTTATATATTTAAAAAATTATATTTCATATATTATTTAAATATATATTAAAAATAAATATTAAAGATATATTTAAAAAACGTAAAAGTTCGGTAACATTGAATGACAGCCATTCCTTACACAACAAATAAATCTGTATTAAAAAAAAATACTACCCTCAATGTTACTTGTATGAAAGAGAGGCTTTGCAGTTTAAAAATAAAAATAAATATAAATTTTAAAGATTAAACTTGAAATTTATTAAATGTATTATCTTAAAAGTAACCGGGCGAACATGCGATTATCAACAATCTTTAATTACTTTTCTCTCTGCCTCCATCTTCTCCTCTCTCGCACATGTATACATAAATCTAAGCTTAAATTTTGGTCAAAACAGTCTCAAAAAGACAGGTTTTTGCAGGGTTTAAACTGTAGGGCCTCCAAATGGCACCACCTTTGCTGTCCTTCTTTACTCCTCTTCTGATTATCTTGCGCTGCCACACACCTACCTCTCTGTCACAGCCTTTAAAGTTGAGAGAACGACCCATTTCTCCCTTTGCAGAAATTGTGGGTCCATTTCTCCATTGTAGCCAGATGAAGCTCTCTCATCTCATCATGTTCATGTCCATCTAATCTCTGTGATCATATTCTAGTCAGTTCTGACGGGGTTTACAAGTGTTGGGGTCACTGTGTACAGCTAGAAGAATTAGCAAAATGACAAGCTTTATTTAGTTTGTATGTTTAGCCTTGCAATCTAAAAAAAGTAAACAAGAAATTACCCCCCATTTTTTCATTGTAAAATGAGAAGCTAATTATAAATCTAAGAACCAAACAAGGTCTTCATCACGAATCTGAAAGTAGGAAAACGATAGCCCAGAATCTTGCAGGCCAGTAAGCCTGAAATCAGGTCCATGTCCACCATCATAAGAGCGAGCGAGTTCCATGTCGGGAAATTTTGGGTTCTAGGGTTTGCTTTGCACCAAGAGAGATGAATCAGGTTCCCAAATATATACTTCTACTGAAGACCTCCGGCAGCAACCATGCACGGTAAGGTCCTTTTAAACATCCCACAAAATTGGAACAATATCTTTGTTTATAGACTATGGAGCTGTTGTTCTTGTCTAGCACACAGTTTTAAATTGTGGTTGCAGATTTTGTTACGGACGTAGTTGTGATATCGCACTTGCAAGTATATCTTAAGTATTACTTAAGTGTTGCAGTTATCGTAGAGATGAATTTAGTATTCTTTCAAAGTATTTGATAGTACCGCAAATATTACATAACGAGCAAAATCCGATGTGGCTCCTTGAAAAACCATTACGGAGCAGCTGTTACGTTTTTCAGACGTAGTAACATGACCTATACGTCACAGCGAAGCATTCGGATGTTTGTATTTATGTATATCAGCAAAACTGTCCTTGCTAAACTTGTCAGAATTTAGATTTAATGTTTTACTTACCGAAGTTATTCCTATCCGAAGATCCCCAGACAAAACCAATCTGTTCACACATGGATATTTCAAATTGGTATGATCATTGGCTTGGCGAACAATGAACAAAATGAAACCCAAATTAAACCATGAAATTCTTGGCACAATCAGCATTCCAGACGTAATAAACTATAAAAGACCATGATAATTAACAATCGTCACAAGAACTTGATATTGGGTTGGAAAATAGCGGTTGTTTCATACAATCATTGATGATATGACTTCATTGCTCGTTTTGTTTGTTGATCAGTTGCCCTCATATTGTTTGTCCAATTAAAATGTCTTAAAACGTAAATAAGTAATAAGATGAAAAGGATATGATTCTTATTATCATCATATTTAAGATATCATATATTTATATAAATTTTTATATATTAATAATTTATTTTATATAAATTTTAATAAATTCATATATACATATTATGATCGTATATTTTTTCGTATTATATTATACTTTAATTTTTTTTATATTATATTTATGTCATATTATTGTATTACGTTTAAAATTATCAAATCTTAAATAAAATGGATGTGGCGAGGGACAAAGATTCTATGTATAAGCAAATATTAATCTCATGTTATGCCAATACCAACCCATTGATCCTGTATATGTCCCTGCAGTAAGTAAGATGGTCCCAATTCATCTATCTATCTTCATTGGATTTCCTGCCCACTTGGACCAGCCTATTAAGAGAAGGCTGAAACGTTTGTTGGATGTCAAATGGTGCAATTAACAAGTAATTTCCTTTTCCCGTAGGAATGGGGAAGGAAAAAAATGTTTTTAATGGGAAGGAAATATATTTAATTCTTTTGTTCAGATATTTAAAATAAGTAAGAGAAAAGAAAGGAAGGGACTTATCACAACTTTCATTTGGTTAAGCAGTGGAAAGCAAAAGAAATAAATATTATATTATATTATATTATATTACCTATGAATAACCTTGAAATGAATTATTTTAAATAATTTTAAAAGTTAAAAAGAAAAATATTTCAATTAGAAAGATTGATGTTTACAATTAATCCATAAAAAGATTGTATACTCGAAATTAATTCTCTAATATATTTTTTGTAAAAGTAGTCCATCAATGAAGAAATTAATTTATATAATTTATCCATAAAAGATTGTATATTTGAAAATAATTATATACAAAAATATATTTCTTTTCAAATTAACCATCAATGAAGAAATTCAAGAACTGAAATTATTATTAAGATAATTATTGAATGAATTATATAAGATTTAAAGATTGTGTGACTGGTTAAGTTTGAATGTTAAAAATGTATGAAAATGAAAAATAACAATAAGGATATAAAAAATCATATATATTTAAAAAATGTTACTCTTTTATTTTTCTCTCTATCCACCTCAAATTGAATCAATTATAAAAAATAGACCTTTGAAAGAAAGGAAAAGTGCTTACACCTTTTGGTTTCCTTCATTTTAATTTAAAATGATAACCAAACAAAAGAAAATATTCTTTACACACCTGACTTTCCTTTTGCTTTTCTTTCACTTCCCCTGAATCCAAACAGAGTGTAAAAGTTTATTATAGTTACTAGCACCCAGTATTTGAGTCTCGTGAACAAGTTTTTCTGATCCTATA
>JBBYHM010407201.1:0-12534 GCA_038381775.1 Adansonia rubrostipa
AGCCCAAGACCCAATAAACCGATTTAACCGAACTAACCGACCAAACCGACCGAAATTTAGTCGGTTCGGTTAATTCGATTTTGGTTAAAAATATCGGTCGGTTCGGTCGGTTCCTCTAGTTAAGTCGGTTAATTCGGTTTGAAGTTTTTTTTAACCGAACCGACCGAACCGACCAAATGCTCACCCCTAAGTCCAACTCCAAATTAAATTCCTATGTCAAGATGATCTCAGCATCAGAAATATTCTACAGAACCGGTCAAACGAAGAGCATCTTTTTTCTTCTTTCTTTTTTTAGTAACAAAGCTCCATAATTCCTAGTTCCTTAAATTGACACAAAGAAATGATCATTTTTTTTTCCTTCGTAAGTCGGATTCTCGATTCAAAGGGAGATAACCCCTTCAATTTTCATAAATTTTATTTTATTTCTCTCAAAATATGAATTTAAGATTTTTTTTTAAATTGAGATTTTGAATTTATTAAGTTTTAAATTATTTGTAATTTTTTATTAACTTAAATTTTTTTATTTGTTATTAATTGATTTTAAGTTGGATGTTTAATATTGTATTAAAAGTTAGTTTTGTTATGTTTTTCATATATCTTTTAAGTTTATCATATAGTAAGCTTTTTGATGTTCGATTTACAAATGATGTTTATCATGTGATAAACTTTTTTTTGTCTCTATGTAGCTTACATGTGATCTCATTTGAGTTTATCATATGATAATTCTCTATTTTCAACTCATACGTTATGTTTATTGTGTTACAAGCTTCTCTGTTTCGAACCTACTTTAATATGTCTCTTTAAGAAATGTTATTTCTGTTTGTTAAGTCTTCGATTACTTACAAGTTTATATTCATTACAAGCCTTCTAATGTACCATCAATTGGTTTTAGATTAAGTTGTTAATACTAATAATTAAAATATTCCTCTGAAATTAAACAAATAAATTTTTTATACATCTTATGATTTTTTAGTATTTAAATTATATCAATGATGAAAAAAGGGGACTAGATTGATAGGTTCAATCGAGAAACAATTGATTTAACGATTTATTAATATATATAAAATTGAATTTTTATTGAAATGGTAAAAAATCTAAAAACTGTAAAAAATCAATAAATTCATTTATATATTATATGTATTTTGGATTTTTTCTAAAAACCCAACCTAATTTGATTTTTAACCCATTTTTAAATCCAAATTTTTTAATTAAAAAACCCAAAATACAGCCCATTTCTTCTGTGCCCATACAAAACAAAATTTAAAATTAAAACCCTAATTTGAAAGTTTTAACTTTTTTACTATAATTTGTACACTTATAATGGACTTACATATTGCTTATATTATTTTTAAATTTATAAAATTTTTCTTTTTTAGATTTTTTGAATTATTAAATATTATAAAGTGATAAAACTGATGATTAAATAAATTAAACTAACTGAATCAAAAATCGATAATTAAATAAATTTGATCATCGATTCAATTTTTATTTTTTGAATTATATTCCTCTTATCATTTGAAAAAAAAAAGTCCAACCCACTTAAGAATAGACCTAGTAATTTGTGTATTCGTATCATGCTAGTATATTTTATCTTATCATAATCGTGTTTAAAATTTTTTATATTTATATCAATCTTAATATATTTATAATTCATAATAAATAAATTTTAAAAATATATTTATATCATAGTTTTTAATTTTATACTTATTATATTTATATAATCTTATTAAATATTATCAGATCTATTAAAAAATTCAAATTTCGATTACTTTGTAATTATCTCCTCCACATTTTTTTCCTTTTTTTGTTTGCATCTTTGGCCTTTTCTTTATGATAAAAACATAATGGGGTGGGTGGGCCCGTGGGGTGAGGCGTTACGGTCTAGGTACGGAATTGTACCTTAGCTAATCGCCAAGAGAAAGGGGACAAATCTCATAAAAGGTCTACCGTTCACGATTGATTTAAAGACACTTTTGGATTGATTCGTAGAAAATGATTTGAGTCAGAAATATTAATCACGATAAAAATAATTAAAATATAAAAATAATAAAAATATATTAAAATTTTAAAAAATTATAAAATATAAATAATTTATATATTTAAATTTATATAAAAATAAAATTTTAAAATACGGTAATAATATAATAAAAAATTAATTATATTCAACCGTAGAAAAGGCAAAAGGTTATTTTTTATTTCTTTTTTGAGTGGCGTGTAGCCTGCCAACGCTTAACGGCAAAGTCCAACCAAAAGGACATCTGCCACATGTGGATGTGACACCACATGGGATGTGGTCACATCCACATGCAAAATAATTAAATAAATATACTTGAGAGATATTATTATTTTTATTATTAATTTATTACTATGATTGGTTAAATACTTTATTAGGCATCCTCAATGGACCGACCCTGACAAATTGACAATTGAATCCTCTCGTAGAAAAAGCCAATAATTATGACAAAGCTTTTATTATCACGGGATGGACTGGAAGATTATTTTTATTATTATTATTATTTTTTTAGGTTTGTTTTTATTAGACCATCATAATCGATTCCAATTACAAAGATTCTCATGTCCTAACAGTAACTTAGATCGCTTTGGTGTCAGAAATTATTCTTTTTTTTTTTAATAAATCGTTTGAGATTTTACTGATAAAAAAATTGTTTGATTTTATCAGGCATTCCTTCATACCAGTTAAATTAGTGATTCTACTACTACAACGATCAGCTACGGAATTGGATTTTTTTTCTTTTTTTTTAATTAGATGCATTACATTGTATTCAAATTTAGTCATTCATTAAACTTGATACATGTATTAAATATATTTTATAATATTATTTTTATATTTATTAAATATATTTTATTTATGTATTGTATTCTTTTCGTATTCAAAATTTTTATTTATATATATTTTTAAAAAATCACCAACTATTTCACTTAAAAAACTAAGCTTTCACCCAAAAAAAAAACTCAAATCGCACTCGAATAACTTATTTTATTTTTTAAAATAATAATTATTTTGTTTGATAAAATAAAAATTAAAATTGGTGTAAGTTTTGGAAATTGAACGAAAGATTTTGAAAGTTTAATAAAATTTTAAAAACTTTTCAATTGTTTAATAAAATATCAATATCTGTTATATTTTTATATAAATTTTACTTTCTTAAATATTAATTATGAAACCTAATTTAAAATATATTTTCTTCAAAAATTTTTTAATAGTCTTTAACACAATTTAATAATTCATGTCAAGTTATTTAGAAAAAATTTTCTTTTATATGTTAGAGGATACAAAATATAATTATATGTTAGAGGACATATAATTATCTTTGTGAGAAATGCCATGGTAACTCCCTTGATGCAATTCTTACATTGTAAGCATTAAGAACAAGGGTTTTTCTAAGGGTGTCATACTAGATAAATTATTATTTTTAATGTATAAAATTAAATTTATTAAATTAATTAGTAATTATTATATTTAATATAAATATTCATTTAATTTATATTAAAAAATATTTAAAAACACTCGTTAACAAATTTCTAACAATGATGCTAATAAAAATTGCTTAAAGTTATTTTGCTACACATTCCTATAAAATAGCTTAACAACTACAAATAAAACTAGCGGAGGTAATTATATGGGTTCAAATCATGTCATTTTGAGTTCAAATTATTTTAGTTTTGAGGTTATTTTGGTTCAAATTCTTTTAAATTTGGATCATTTCGGGTTTATATAGTTTTTATATGATATTTTATTCTATATTACAATGAACAAATCAAAAATTTCCCTTTCTGATTTGAATTTTTAGAAATAAGCAAGTAGAGGCATCCACAGGCTGAGTTGGGATTCAAAAAAAATTTAAATTTTAAGCCAAACCTGTATTTGGCTAAACTTAGCCTGCCCATTTAGGTTAGAATCATTGTTTATCCTATTAAAAAATTATTTTTATATTGATATTTATATTTTTATAATTAAATTTAAATAAAAATATATCTTAATATAAAATATTGTTTCGAGTCGAGGCAAGCCAACTCGAAACAAAAAATAAAAAAAATGCAAGACTAGGCCTGAGACAGGCGGGCTGCCCGATTGGTAGACAGGCGTGTAAGCAAGTTGCTTTTTCTATTATTTATGACTTGTATATTTGTTTATATACATTTGCGATAAAACTGGAGTCAGAATAAAGATAGAAATTCAATGATTTATTATATATTAAAATTTATAACTATTTAATTCATTTTAAAAATCCTACTACAGATAAAGAGAAATATAAAAAATAAAATTTATACCAAAATCAATTAATTGAATTTTGTTTTAATTAAAAGGATTTATCTCCGATGAAACTGAGATTAAATGTAATGGAAAGGGTATTTGTAAAATCATGGCAAATTATGATTGATGTTTCTTGAATCTTGATCTCTTACTGAAACTTTTAACATGCTGAATAAATTAGTTGACATTTTTATTACATATGATTTGTGAGATAAAATCTTGGTTTGTGTTTATTGTCCACATTGGATAATTTATCTGAATTAGTTAAGTGAAGTTTATTTCAATTTTGTCCTCGTCAATGAGTGCATTTGATTGTTCTCTTCTCCTGTTTTCATCATATTTAATATTTATTTTCACATAAATTTGAGTTTTTTTTTTTCTAAATATTTTTTATACTCGTGTAGTTTCAATACCCTTACAAAATACAAGTGATTTTTTAATAAATTATTATTTTACCTCATATATTATATTAAATGTTAACTTTTGATTTAAAAAAAGTAAAAAGAGAGATGAATAACATTGATAATTAAAGTTTTTTGTTTTATAAGAGATTTTTAATGACAATAGGAATTACAAATTAAAACCGGGGTAGTACTTAGATAAGTTTAGATTATATTATTTTGAGTTTAAATCATTTTAATATCGAGTCATTTTTGATTCGATTTTTTTCAAATTCAAACTATTTAAGAGTTAAAGTAGATTTTATGTCATGTTATTTTATGTTACAAAGGAAAAATAAAAATTTTTCCTTTTTGATTTGATTTTTATAAAATAATTTTATATTATTTTTGATACGTACGTTTTTTTTATCTACTTCCGAATAAAATGCAAAGAGAGCAAAGATGGAAATTTAATTAGTTATTATATATTAAAACTTGTAACTATTTAATTCATTTTGGAATCCTATGCTAGATAAAGGAAATATAAAATATAAAATTAATACTAAAATCAACTAATTGAATTTTGATTTAAGTAAGATATTTATCTCTGATAAAACTGAGTATTAAAAAAGGGTAATTGTAAATTCATGGCAAAATTATTGATGTTTCTTGATCTCTTATTGAACCTATTAATTTGCTAAATAAATTAGTTGACATTTTCATGGCATATGATTTCTGAAATAGAATTCTGATTTTTGTTGCCTGTCCATATTAGATAATTTCATTTAAATGAGTAAAATGAATACTTATCTTCACATAAATTTAAGTTTTTTTTCTTTAAATCTTTGAAATTATTTTGGTGATTTGTTTGTAGAAATCAAATTGATTACACCCATATTTTTATTTAAATTTATCATTAAAATATATAAATATTAAAATAAAATAATTTTTAATATCTTAATATTTTAAACTCTAAAATAATTTTCCAAATTAAACTAAATTAAGCAAGTAATTTTTTTATTTAGATCCGATTCAATTTAACCCATTAATACTTTCACTCCCACTTTATAGTAATTGATGTTTAGGCCAAAGTGCATATCATTTTACTATATTGCAATATAATTAAGTAATTATAATTCAAAATTATTTAAGATTCACTAAAATTGTATTTCAAAATGTAATTTTAAGTGATGAAATTTTACAATTTCTTTTAAGTGATTCGGTGATTAAATAATTATAAAATTATAATAAAAAATTCAGCTGAAATGATCAATTAATTTACAATATTCGAAATCGTCAGCTTCTTTTATTATTATTTTTGCAAATAAAAGTTTATTATAATTGAGTTTGGAGGAATATTTCTTTAATACTTTATATATAATTTAATACTTGCCTACGTTAGTAGATCTATTGCAACCCACGTTATGATAAATATATTATATATAAAATTTCTTATGAAATTAAAATAGTAATAATAGTATATGTTAAATTGAGACTATATATATATATATATATATATATACGTTACTATTTTTTTCCCACTTTTTGGATAATCAATGTAACTGCAAATCTCATCTGGGTTTATACGCAATGAAAATTGTTTTGTCTTAGAACCCAAAATAAAAGGGAAAGAAAACTCCTAAGGAATTAACCTAAGAAAATGGGAGCTTTGGCTTAATTGGTGCCTATCGGGAGGTAAATAGCTGTTTTAAATTTACTTTTTTGTACAACATTTAATCGTTCAATTTTTTTTTGTTTAACAAAGGAAGATTGGTTTTAAATTAAAACTAAACATTCATATGCTTTAACATTTACAAAATCCACATCTATATTTATATTATCTATAAAGTTATCGATTGACTTTAATGTCATTAAATCAAGTACTTAATTAATGAAAATAGATAAATATAATCATATATTTTAAAATTTCATATAAATGTATTTAAAAAAACTAATTATGCTTAAAAAACTACCCAATTTATTAAAAAAAAAACTACTTATAAAATATCCACTTATAAAATTTTTCAAGAAATATTATTGTTTTCACCTATAAGGTGAGCGTGTTAAATTCTAATTATGTATAAAATCTTCTCTAATTGAATTCAATATCATTAAATCAACTTATAATAATTATGTTGGAAATTAATAAAAAATCAAAAATTATTATAAAATTTAAAATTTAAAATATATATTTTTATTTATTTAAAAAAATCACACAAATATTTTTTTTTTACATTTTATCAAGTTATATATATATTTTTACTCGAATATTTTCTCCGTACATGTGTCATAATCTCGTACTATTAAGAAATACTAAAATAAAACTTTGGCGTAGCCGTTATCTACTGCTTATTAATAATGATAAAAAAAGCCACCAAACCAAACCTACAGCAGTCAATGGTCAAAAATAAGTGACGCAACAAAGACGATGAAAGAACAAAAGGATATTAAAAAAAAATTGTTTTAAAATATGTTTGAAACTTAAAGAATAAAACAAGGTTGTGATTTTGACTTCTTTCTAATTCGTTACACTTGACTAATTGAGCAGAAAATAGTTTTTCCAATCCGAACTTTCTTATATATATATATATATATACATGTATGTATGTATGTAATAAGAGTGTGTTTGGTATGTTGTAAAGATAGAAAATAAATATGGTTGGTTTAAAAATCAGAAAACAAGTATATTTGGTAAGAGTTCTTTAGTCATCGATTCAATGAGTCTAATCGATGGGATTGATTGATATAATTAAAAATATTTAAATATTAAATAAGAGATAAATATAATAAACAATTCAAAAAAATACGTATTTAATTTAATAATATGATATTTAGTATAAAATTTAAATTTAAATTTAAATTTAAATCTCATGATTTAAAAAAATAAAAATAATAATTTATATATTTATATTATATTAATATATTTTTATATGTAATAGTTTTTTAAAATATTATATATTTATATATTTTAATATATTTATAATTTATATTATATAAATTTTTATATATTAATATATTAATATTATTTTATTTTTATAATAATATATTTTACATTATATTTTTTATTTTAATTATATTGTATGTAAAGTCGTCGGATGATGGCCCACGAGTGTTGAGGCCTTTTTGAAAGTCTCAAGCAAAAGTTGAATTCATTCAAAGGACAGTTTTTCTTTTCACTAACTTTAAAGAAAAAAAACAAAAAAACAAAAAAGATGGAAGCTGAAATAAAGGTAAACTTGTTTGTTAGACTCAACTAGAGAATTCGTGTATTTATATTATATTTAATATTTTTTATTAATTATATAAATAAAATAAAATTATTAAATATATTAAATTTTTAAATATAAATATGATATAATATTATATATATGGTATTAATCATATTATTTATGTTTAAATATATCGTATTATTATATTATTTATAAAAAATATTAAAGTTTAAAAATAAATTAATATTATCTTTTAAAAATAATTAAATAAATTAATTAAATTAAAATCTATATTTATAATATTATTTTTATATTTATTAAATATTTTGTATTTTTAACTGCTCCTTTGATAAATCATGTTCAATTTTGGACTACCCCTTTGAAGTGGTCTAACCTAATTAGGGCATTAATTATGCTTTGCTTCATTTAATTTGAAGCTCTCTCGCAGTTGGTTCCACCCTATCTATTTTCCGACGGCCTAAGGCTACATTCATATCAGCTAAAATTTCTGCTTTTCACTTGCCAAAAACACTTTTGAAATTGGATAAAATAATTATCCAAATGCTAAAATCACTACTTTCTAGACTTGTTCTCTTCAAAGGCCGGTAGCCTGATCGACTTAACACGAATCAAATCTGAATATCATATTTAATAATATTTTTATTTAATTTTAATTATAAAATATATAAATATAAATATAATTTTTTAAATATCTTATTTTTAAAATAATAATTTGGGTTATTGGGTTGAGTTGAATAGGAGTTTGAAGTTCATCCCGACACGTAAGTAAGTCTATTGCTTTTCTAAAATTTTAGATGTAAATATCTCACTAAATTACACAAAAATGTATTTTTATAATATTTTAGTTTCATTTTGCTACCTTTAAGATTTAATAATTTTTAGATTTGTGATTTTTTTTAATTTTTAAATATTGACCAAATTTATCACTTTATTACATAACTTTGGGTCATCCATGTGATGTTAGTGTGGTCTATTTTGTTAATATTTTTAATGATGGTTGGCAGAATGGATGAATATGAAATATTTTTTTAAAAAAATTACAAATAAAAATAAATTATTACATAAAATATATATATAATTGATGCATTTTACTATGACAATTTGACTCCTTAAAACTGTTATGAATTTTCTATTCACTGCACTGGATGAACAATATAAACCCTAGGTCCCCAAAGTAAATTAATCTTGGCTTTAATTTTTTATATTTTTGTCAGTTTTATCCAAATTCAAAATGATACGAATATGAATATATTCCCTATTATGCTTGAATTACCAATATAGCTACCAATAATGAAATCTATTATTAGAATACTAGACTTTTAATTATGTGTTCTTATTGGTAGAAATTTTAGAGATTTTTGGATTGTCATTTGCTTTGGCTTGTTTATTGAAAATGATTGAATTTTAGATAAATATATTTAAAATATTTATATTTGGATAAAAGGATAAAATTGCTTTTGTGTTATACATGTATATTGCAATTTATTATTATATTTTATTTTGATTGATTTTATCATTGTACTTTATGAGTAAAAGTAAATTTATCATTATACTTTAATTTAATATTGAGTTTTTTCGAACTACTTTTGTTTGATTGAGTTTTGTTCTATCTTTTATTTTTTGATTGAATTTTTTGCTAAACATTTGATTTTAGATGATTTTAAAAAAATTAATAAAAAATTCCTTCGAATATTTTATTTTAATAGTTGAAATTGGTAAATTGATTGATAAAAATTATTAAAAATAACAATTTAACATATATTTTATTTTATAACAAACAAAAATACTATAGCACCATTTGCCTTTCTTCTATTCTTTTAAGTCATTGGTGATTGGTGATAACATTAATTAGTAGTAAAGCCATAAGATCAAATTTGGCATTCCTTCCACAGTGTTAATTTTTTAAAAAACTTTTCCATGTTAGCATATTTCTAAAATTTATCAAATAAAATATTTTATAAAATATTTTTATTAATAATAAAAAAATAATGCGACATGAAAGAAAAATGTAAATTTATTTATTTAATATTATTTTTTATCAAATTAAAATAAAAATAAAAATGATATGGTAAAAATACCAACATGGAAAAAAATAAAAAATGATATGGAAATGTTGGATTTGGTGTTTGATGGTCAAAGTCCACCTTTGGGTATTACTAATAACCAAAGCCATCATTGGTCATTGTAAACTTAAATAATAAAAGAAAGACCAAAAAGAGAAAAAAAATTATATAAAAAATTTTATGTTAAATTTTTAACGTTTTTATAAATTAATTTATTGTTGTTAATTATTAAAAGGAAATATTTGAAAGAATGTTTTTGTTAAATTTTTTTCTTAAAATCATTCAAAATCAAAGTCGAGTGATAGGATTTAGTAAAAAAATTAAAATTTAGTTGTAAAATTTAATCAAATAGAAGCATAATAAAAAAATTATGTATCGAGTTGACATATAATGGTAAACTTTTAATCTAAAAAGTATAAATATCGATAAAAATAAAATTTAGCGAAAAATTTTAATGTTGACCTATGGTACAGTGAGAAATTTAGCCTTTAACCCATATATTTTTAATCTTTATTAAATGTTTTAAATTTTATATTGTCGAAAATTTTTACATGTTATAGCTTCACTTTTTACTTGCATGCCATTTGAATATTTATTAGATAATTAATTATCTGGAAAAATTATAAATTTTAAGATTGTGAAAAATAATTTTAACTTATTGATGATAAAATAATTAAAATTCGAGTAAATCGTTTAACTGATCAAATTAATCAATTTTTCAATCCATTAAAGTTTATTTTTTGAATAATTTGATTTAATTAATGAAAATAGAAAATGAAATTCTGTTAATTCGAGTACGATTTTAATTAAATTAATCGAATAGACACCCTTGTGCATACTTAGGACTTCATTTAGGATTAATTCTATTTAGTACTTAGCTAAGTGCTATTAAGTGTTATGGAAAGACAAAGTTTACTCATTAATGAGTCAAGTCGTGGCATAAAAAATTTAAAATTCAAGTCACGCTCGAATTTGTCCTGGCCTAATTCGATCTAGAGGCTCGAATTCATTGTTCAAAAATATTTAAAGTATTAAAAATATTTTTATATTAATATTTATATATTTTAAAATTAAATTTAAATAAAAATTAATTTATTATTTAGATAATGATCTGAGATAGACTTATCGGACCGAGCAGACTACTTGACCCTTTAATAGACCTAATGTAAAGGAAGGAATTTGGAGTCAAGATTTTTTTTAAAGTAAAATGATGATTAATTAAACCACATAATAAGAGGAATTGAAAATTAATCATGCATTTCTACAATGGAAATAATTATAATCCCATCTCGCTTTGTTAATAATCAATAAAGTTTTAAGGGCATTATGGCAAAGATTTCCATTTTGGTTTTTGAGAATTTTGTTCCAATTTTTGTCTAATTTCATAACAAAATCAACAACTCATAATTCATGTCCAAGGTTAAATTTTAGGTACAAGTTTTGCCAATGGATAATGCCTATTTATTCTGAAAAATAAAACAATTGAATATGTCATGTTGGTAAATTTCATAGCATTAAAATCATTTTGGAAAAAAGTTAAGTATCAATAGATCTGTATATAAGTCGGATTATAATATAAAAATTTTAATTTTTTTTAAATTCGGGTTGGATCAATTTGAAAATTTATTTTATAATTTATTATATTATTAAAATATTATTTTATGTTAATGTTTTTGTATTTTTATTACTAAATTTAAATATAAATATTATTTTTATTATTAAATAATAATTTATATCGAATTAATCTAAATTTATAAAAATTTTATTCAAAATTCGACCTGTACGAGTAGCTTTTACATTTACATGAAAAATTAACTGCAAAATGAAATGATAAAATATAAAAAAAAAATCAATTTTAGTAAAATTTTTAGATTTTTTACGAATGACTAATAAAATGATGCAAAATCTATTTAATAAATAAACTATACAATAATTTTTTAATTTTTATATGAAATTAAAAAAATTTCACATCGGAATGTGAAAAAGTAATGCATAGATATTTGTTTTTTTTTTTCCAATTAAAATAAATAAAAAAAAGGGTAGGCCTAAGGTGCATGTGCATTTTAATATTTATGGGCATTGTGGTTGGTATCCATTATTATTTCTCACCAGCCAGAAAAAAAAAAAAAACTTATTATATATAAAAAAAATCCTAAAATATTATAAAAGCAGATACCCTGAAATTCCCAACCAATCCCTAGAGAAATCTTAAAAATGCAGAAATCCAAAGGGTGCAACATCTGGTCAGCAGATTTTATAATTTATGTTTTTTCCAAATTTTTTATTTTCTTATTATGTTTGATAATTATATTATATATTTTTTGAAAAGATATAAATATTAAAATATAAATACATAATATATATTCTATATATATTTAAATATAAATATAAATATTTAAAAATTAATAAATATATATTTATATTTAATATTCATTTAATTTGGATAACGTAGGTTAAGGTACAACATGTGAGAGGCATGGGAGGGTGGCTTTGGAATTTTATGTGCAAGAAAAACAAAGAAAAAAACGAAGAATAGATATGAAAGAATTGTTACTAACGGGTGGAGTACTGGAGATATAACCATA
>JBBYHM010407212.1:0-12532 GCA_038381775.1 Adansonia rubrostipa
TATTTTCATGTGATTTTATGATTTTTAGGGCATTTTACCATGTAAGGATTAAAATGAAAATTTTTAAAAGTTTAGGGACTAAATACTAAAGTTTCATATTTAGGAGGGCAAAATGTATATTTCACCAGTTTTAATGATTTCTATTATTTCTATGGCCTTCCATAGGGATATAGAAATTTTTAAAACTTTTCATATTTGGTCAGTCCTCCGAAGGATACTAAATGTAATTTTTAAAAATCTAAGGGCATTTTGGTAATATTTTCACCAGATGCTTTTATGCAAAAGGTGAATATTTAGGATTCATTCAACCTTCTAAGGTCATTTTAATGTTCATTAAGGGTTCCAAGATACTTTCATGTCGAAGGTATACCTAGGGACATTTTTGTAATTTTTCTTATCAGGATGCTTTTCTGCCAAAGTGAATGTTTAAGGTTCCTTTAGCCTTTTAAGGTCATTTTTTAGTCTATTAGGGGTATTGGGATATTTTCATGGTGAAGGTATACCCCAAAGTTATTTTCATAATTTTCGTCATTGGGATGCTTTTATGCCAAAGGTGAATGTTTAAGGTTCTTTTAGCCTTTTGAAGTCATTTTTGAGTCCTTTAGGGGTACTGGGATACTTTAATGGTGAAGGTATACTCAAGGGAAATTTTTTTAATTTTTCTTATCAGGTGCCTTAGTGTCGATGGTAAGCCTTAGGAATATTTTAATTTTCCTTAAAACCCAATCCTAAGTAGTTATCGGGGGCTTTAACGTCGATGGTAAGCCTTAGGAATATTTTAGTTTTCCTTAGAACCAAATCCTAAGTAGTTACCTAGTGCCTTAGTGTTGATGGTAAGCCTTAGGGATATTTTAATTATTCTTAAAACCTAGTCTTAAGTAACCTCCAAGTGTTTTGATGCCGAAGGTATACTTCAAGGATATTATCTTTTTAGTCCTTAGATTCGAATTAGTACTTTAGTGTCTAGACTGAGTCATAGGTCCTTTATTTTTGTTTCAACTAATTCGTATGTCTTTGTAAAATAAAAGCAATGTCTCAGAGTTAGAGTGATGCATGAAATTCCTCGCACCCGTATATGATAGGGTTTTATGGGTCATTCTAATGATAAGATACCCTTTTCAAAATGGAAATCGAGAATTTTATAGAAATAAAAACCTTTCATATTCTGCCAAGTACTCCAGTAGGATGTGAAAGACATTTTGGTTTTTTAGAACCTTTTAGGTCCCTATGATTTTCTATTGGGGTATAAACGGGAATAATAAACACTTTCGCGTCCCATTGGTTTTCCAGTAGGGATGCATAAGATGTTTTGATTTTCAAAATGCAAACCTTAATTTTTTCTCATGGAATAATAAAATCTTATTTAAACAATATGAGAATTGTAATTAAATACCACATATTGAAGCCAAATAAAAATTAAAGTTCAAATTAACCATAATCAATAAGGTACCAATTTTAGGCACTATGAGAGGGTCAATCCTTACTTGTGGCTGTAACCGACTCCCAAACCTTTAAAAACGATCTCTGGTACTCGTAGACCATAAAATTTATCTTTAGGGTTTTGTGACCCTTAAAGCATTAATTCCAACAGGTGACCAATCTTACCTTGCCAAAACATATTAGTGGCGACTCCAAAAAAATGGTCATTTTGTGATGACTGTTTATGGTTAAGATAGGTGAGTGATTCATCTTAACTACCGAGTCCCCCTAAATAAGAAAATATTAATATCGATATGGCCCCCCAAAAACAAAGAAGAATAAATAGTTTTGAAATAATGATACATAACCACTTACATAGTCGAGGGCCGTTTAAGTTGAGCTTGGTCAGGATTCGCATCCAAGCCACGTTACGATAGCTTGGCAACTCCACTAGGAACCTAATTTTTTTTAGAAAGTCAGGCCTAAAATTGACTGTGTTAATTAAATTTTAATTAATCCGGTTTTAATTGGTATTTAGGTTCAATTCCCATTTTGGAAAATTTTTTCTTTATGACTTATTTTATTTTTAAGTCAATGTTTGTATATTTTCTTTTTATTTTAAAAAAAGGTATGTTTATCCTTTCGCACACACTGTGCACATCTGCAATAGTTTTCCTTCTATCTAATGCTGAAGGAACATAAGTACCTAATAATTTAGGAGGAGGTGAAGTAGCTCTCTATCTTTTGAGGTGTTAGCCTCTGTTTGGGCTAGTTAAAAGCCTACCGGGTGTAAATTCTTATGCCTGCCCGAGGTGTTAGCCATGTTACGAGCATGGAAGATACTCCCACTCGAATTGAACCTTTTTTGACATAAATTTGTGATGGATAAGGAGAAGGTACCTCATTAGTCCATTCTGGACTAGGGGTAATTTGAGAACCGATTTAGAGGTATAACCCAAACCTCATATAATGAACCTTGGTAGTTCCCCAGTTAGTACCATACCTTACTACAAGTGTCACCGAGGTTAGGGATATTTGAAAGGATATGCATACTTTTTTTCTTTCTTATTCACTTGCTTTATTTTAATTGCATCTTTGTGATATTATGTGTTGCTATGTTTTATTATTTGGAATATTTGTTTTGTGGATACTAACTTGTTTACTTTTTTCTTTTCTTGCCCTTCTTATGCAATATTCACTTGCATCATGGGTGTTTGCTTTAGGCCTGATTTCAGATGCAGCTAATTTCCATTCTATTTTATGGCGAAACAAGCAAAAGTGGTGGTTATCTTCTAAACTTTTGAAGAAGTCTGCTCAGAGTCTGAACTGAATCAGAAAAATGGGGGGACTGCATACCCAGGGACTTTGTATCAAGACTGCCAAAGATCACACACTCGGATCTCATACAAAATAATATTTTTGAATTGGTACATATATGGGAAGGATGGATAAAGCCAAGCAAACCCAGTTTATGGCAAAATAAGGACATATGGCCACATTGTTGAAGATCTCCATAGATGAATAGTTGGTTCAAGCTCTGATAGAATTCTGGGACCCTCTTACTGATGTTTTTCATTTAACCACCATGACATGACCCCTACCATAGAGGAGATTACATTATATAGGGTTGGGACAAGTGGAGACAAGACCTATATATTGCAAAGATCATAACTCGGTGAGTCATAGAAAGAGATTGGCATAGATCCTTGATTTATCTCCCAGTCTCTTTTCTTCGAACATAAAGGCAATACCACAGTTGTTTCATGGTAATTTTTGAATGAGTATATTAGGGTTCAGCCAGAAAAAGAGGAAGCCCTTGATGCATTTGCATTAGCCATATACTGGTTAATTTTCTTCCTAAGGGTGCTCAAACATGTGGAAGTAGCGTTGATTAAGCTCTTTAATCAGTTGAAGCAGAATATACATCCTGCCCCTGCCATCTTAGAAAAAATCATTCAAGCACTTAATGCGTGTCGGAAGTCGGGTGAAGGCTGATTCTTCAGGAGTGCATTAATGCTATATATCTGGGCCTGCAGCCATTTTTAGGGAGATGGCATCGATAGGATTAGACCTTATTTCTCATACTCTATCCTTCTCCAGCATTTTATGGATAAAGATTGGCCATGGTCGTCAACGAAAAATCCATGGGTGGCACTTGGCTCTGAAATAGATAACATAGAGAGCTCCTTGGTTTGCACCCAAATCTATCATGTATAGGTGTGGTCAATTATCATTTGTGTCTTCGCTCGGATTATAGGGTATAGTCAGATATGCACCATTTTTGGTTTGATGGAAATATGGGACTAAGCAATTCATCCCCATGACTTTTGATTTGGCTAGTGTGGATTTGGATTATCATAGGGAAGGATACAAGAACATGCTTCTGACAACTGCCGTACATTGGAAAGAGAGATACAAGTCTGGGCTACTCTCTTACACAGATCAGACCACTCTCAAGTATGATGCATAGAGATCAATTTGGGATTTTGATTTGATTATTCCAAGCACAGAGCTGGTCAGTCTTCAAGCGACCATTCAACCAAAGCCCCACATGCATTCTAAAGTGGAGTTAATTAGAGAAGAGGCAGAAAGAGATCGAAAAAAAGCGGTTGCCAAAAATCAAACCCTCTAAAAAGAGATCATGTATCTAAAAATGAAGATGGAAGCCAGATAAAAGGATCTTTAGAAAATGGAGGAGCGATACACTTTAATGAAGCATGATTGGGTAGAACAAAACAAAAAGATGAAAACATTGGTCTATCTAGGAGCTCTAGCAAATCTCCTGTCAAGTTACCGAGGAAATGCATAAGCTCTATAGATAGCTTGGAAAGTGGAAAGCTAAAGCCGTGGGAAGCAAAGCCAAGGCAGTTGCATTCAAATAAGAGCAAAGGGCGCATGTTGATACACGAAGATAATGAAAGAGGTCCGCGGAAAAGAATGAGTGGCTCAAAAATGCCCTTAACCAAGAAAAAGAAAGGATGACAGAATTACTCCAAGAAATGGAAGCACTTATTTTAGTTTTGAGGCAAGTAAAACAAGAGTTGTCTCAAAGAGAGCATGACATTGAGGCATGGGTCCAAGCATACGAGGAAATGGATGTCTGTTGGGATAACAAGTTTTGCTAAGTCTGAGATGAACGTGACAAGTGGATGGCCAATTCGCTAGGGTGATAATTTTACATTGATCATCTGATGAAACAAATTCATGCAGCAGTCATCCAAGGGAGGGATATGGTAGAGAAGATATAAGGACTTCAAAGACAGATCAACCCAATTAGTGAATTAAGCCCCACGATACTTTAGTTTTTTTAACAAGCTAAAAAGCAATATGACCAAATTAGGAAGTTCTATAGACATAATTCTAATATGATAAGTGATATGTAATTCTCTTTTAAAATCAATGGAAATTATGGATTTTGAAGTCTTGTAGTAAAGCAAATGCGCTTGAATACATTCATTACTCATGCATACATACAAATACACATGATTATTAATCTATTAATAATTACTTAATTACTAAAATTTTTGAATTCATACAAGGTTTAACCATTGCGAATCGAGACCAATCAACATCGTCAATACCCATACAGAGTTACTACACTAGAGCAAGAGCAAGGAGAATGGCTGAAGACCATATCGTAAGATTAGAACAGCTCGAAGAAAGCCACAGGCAGGGTCAAGAGGACATTTTGAAAAGACAGGATGAATTTCAAGCTCAATTCGCACAGATGATGGAGCTACTACTAGTTAAGGGGCAAACTTACCCTACGCAAGAAGCAAATACTGATGCTCCCACTGGAGGATCCAAAGGGGCACTAGTTGAAGAATTAAGTACGAACTCACCACCAGCCAATGCCTAGAATATACAATATAGGGTAGCGACAACTACTCTTCCACCAGTCATCATCATAAACCCTAAGGCCATACTTCGAGAAGCAACTAAGGAAGCTATTCCCATCCAAGAGGAATATATGGGACTAGGCATCGATAAAGAGAAAAAGATTAAGCAAAAGGCCAAAGAAGTAGTTAAGGCAAAAAAAAAGGAAAAGGTAAAACTACTACTCCTTGAAAGAAGGTTAAAAGCCATAGAAGGGGTCGAATTATGTAGCAGTATGGACGTTGAAGACCTCAGCTCAGTTTTAGTTCTTGTTTTCCCCTCAAAATTTAAGATGCTAGAGTTTAAGAAGTATAAAGACATTATAACCCCTCAGGTACACATCAAAATGTTCATCAGAAAAATGGTGGGCTACTTACAAGATGATAAACTCCTAATCCACTGTTTTTAGGAAAGCCTATCAGGATCGATGTTAAAATGGTACAATGATTTGAATTGTACCCAAATTAAATGTTAGGCTTACTTGGCAAGTGCTTTTCTCCAACAATACAAGCATATGGCTGAGTGGGCTCCAGATCATTTGACCCTTCGTAATTTAGAGAAGAAGTCAATTGAATCCTTCAAAAAATATGCCCAACAATGGAAGGACTTAGCCTCTCAAGTCCAACTGCCCTTGATAGAGAAGGAAACATAACGCTATTTGTCAATACTTTGCGTCTGCCTATTATGACAGGTTGGTAGAGAAGCCACAAAGAATTTCTTCGATCTTGTAATCTCTAAAGAAATGATTGAATTAGCCATTAAGGTCGAGAAGCTTACATCAGGAGAATCTTCCAGTGCAAAAAAGCCAGTACCAGTAAAGAAAAAGGATAAAAAACCATCAGTAGGTTATATGAGCCAACCATACCTCCTAGGACCTCATCCCTATTATCAAAATCCAAGACAAATGCCCTAAAACACTTATCCATATAGCACACTTTAAGCACCCATTTCAACAACCATCTAAGCTACCATTCCAAACTTACTTCCCCAAAACCAGCTAAAACCTAAAACCAATACGCAATCCTAAAGAACCAATCAAACCAAACCCTATTTTAACCTTTTCCTTATTCATATAATGAAATGTTTGACAAACTTTCATAAGCAACGCTAGTAGCACTAATTTTTGCCAAATCGTATGACGGCAATTATCTCAGCTAGTATGACTCAAACCTATACTATGAATACCAAGCAATACTGGATCACTTGATTGAAAACTACTAACCCTTTAAGCATAAAGTTTAAAGCCTTCTTAACAGAGGCACCTTCGAGTTTGATAATGTGCCAGCTCTCAACGTGGTAACAAACCCTTTGGCAGATCATCTTAAGCCCAAAGTCAACATCATCAGCATTGAAAATAGGTAATGAAAGAAGTTAAGTGTGGAGGAGGTCAAAACACCATTGGAGAAAGTATGGATGGTTTTGACTAAAGCTACAATCTTTAGCCAAAATTGAGAAAGCATTAAAGGATAATTTGATGATGGTGTTAATTTTTGCAAGTATCACCTGACTTTGAGGCATACCTTGTAGAGTTGCCCAGAGTTTTGAGCATTGATTCAAGGGATGATGAATAATGGTGAGATTAAGTTTTCAAAACAGACCGAAGCAGAAGTGAGCAAATCAATCGATATGGTGGGGGAAGGATTATCACAACCCTTATATGATATCGACCCTCATTTCATCATTTGTTGTAACCAAACCATGCCCCTAAAGGCAGATATTACCCCCAGACTGATTATTAGGACACCAATGCCGTTCCCTTATCAAGATAGTAAACAGATGCCATGGAAGTATAATGGCAGGGTCACCACTCTGGAAGATATTACTGCCAATTGTCATCCATCAATATCATAGGACTTAGCCATGTTACAAGAAATGGGCGTGTATATGGCAGGGAAACCAGTGAAACCAGTACGAAAGAGAAATCGAAAGCAAAAACATCTAGAAAGGCAGTGGTTATCGAGGATGTCCTATATGAAAAACAAGAACCAGTAAAGAAAAAAGAGGCAGCCAAATTCCTAAAGTATATCAAGATAGTGAATATCGTAGAGCAATTAAAGTAACAACTAGTAAAGATTTCCTTGCTAACTTTGTTGCTCAATTCTGAACTTCATTAGAATGCTTTGTTGAAAGTACTAAATTAAGCCTATGTCCCTCAAGACATTTCTGTTAACAAACTTGATCGCCTGGTAAATAGTATTGTCGCTGGCAACTTCATCTCATTTAATGAGGATAAAATTCTACCAGGAGATAATACTTCAGTAAAAACCCTCTGTATCATGACTCAGTGCAAAAAGACCATACTAACTAAGGTTTTTATTAACAATGGCTTTGCTCTAAATGTCATGCCATAGAGTACACTGTCTCACTTGGTTGTAGATGATAGCCAAATCAAACAAAGCCATACGATTGTCAGGGCTTTTGATGGAACAAGAAAGGACATCAAAGGAACTATTTCAGTTACTCTAGAAATTAGTCCTTGCCCATTTGAAATTGAGTTTCACATTATGGATATTGCTCAGCATACAATTATTTATTAGGGTGACCATGGATTCATCTTGCCAGGGCTATTCCATTGTCCTTACATCAAAAAGTCAAGTTTATAGTGGATGAAAGATTAGTGAGTCCATTTAGGGAAGAAGACATAGTCGCTATGATGTCTACAGAGCTCCTTATATTGACACAAATGCTGAAACTGATGAATGCTCTTTCAGAGTTTTTAAAATTGTCAACACAACCTTTATATCAGAAGGGTCAGTCATCCCTAAATCGAGGCTATCAAAAAACACATGTATAGACCTCAAGTTGACAGTAAAGAAAAGAGTCTTAGCTAAAAAAAGACTCAAGAGATGTTTGCAAGGATCAGCCAGGCCATTAATGTTAATGGTAAGAAAGATAAATATGGATTATGCTTTAAGCCAGAAAGAGTTCAAAAAAAAGTTTAAAAAAAGAATAGAAGGAAAGTAGCCATCCCTAGGTGTTGGTCAATAGTCAAGCCAAAAATTAACTTCTTACCCCTCATTGGAGGAAACTTTCTGATATGGAGAAGTTAATTCAAGAAATTAGATAAAGAAACCAGGAACGTTGTTTTGGTGATCAATGAAGCCTTTGAAGAGCATCATGTGGCTACCATTAGAAAAGATGATAAAGAGTTCACTAAGGATCATGGGATTCGCCCATACCCCCTAGATATGTTTTAAGGAATTAGACATGTGCTGAGAGAAGCATAGTGTTTAGGCCAATCCCAAAGTAATAACCAACAAATGAACTTTGTCATCTATAAATCTTTTTGTAAAATCTCATAATGTTAATTTATCATCAGTAAAAGTGAAATGCATGTAATATTTCCTTATATAATCTTTCTTGGCTCTTTTCCTTTCTTACATCCATTTATTTTATGATTTTTGATCTCAACATCTCTTTTCCTTTTTTACATCCATACCCCATTCATATCCCATATTCTTTTGCCCATTTCTTCCTTACAAATAGATAAATCTGATCAGGATTTAGAGGTTAATTTTGAACAGACTATTTACTTGAATGAGATCAATCTTGAAAAAGATATCGATGATCATATCTTGCCTCCTGATTTGTTAAAAATAATTGAATGAGAAGATGAGCGCATAATACCCCATGAAAAGCCCACTAAGATTATCAATTTAGGGAACGATAAAAACTATAAGAAGGAGATCAGAATAGGAATTGCCATAAAGGCTTCTATCCGAGAAAATCTGATAAGTCTGCTGCATGAATTTCGAGACATCTTTGCATGGTCTTATCAAAACATTCCAGGATTAGATGCAGAGATTGTGGTTCATAAATTACCCTTGAAGTTAAAATGTAAACTAGTTCAACAAAAGCCAAGGAGAATGAAACCGAAAATTCTTTTGAAGATAAAATAAGAGGTTAAACAATTTGAATTTGGATTTATGAATATGGCAAAATATCCAGAGTGGGTTACAAACATTGTCCCAGTCCTCGAGAAAGATGGAAGAGTTAGAATGTGTGTAGATTACTGAGACCTTAATCGAGCAAGCCTAAAAGATAATTTTCTCTTCATTCATATAGACACCCTGGTTGATAATATTGCCAAGAATTGTTTATTTTCCTTTATGGATGGATTTTTGAGGTACAACCAAATTAAACTAGCTCCGAAGGATATAGAGAAGACCACATTTGTCACAATGTGGGGAACATTTTGTTACAAAGTAGGCCATTTGGGTTGAAGAATGCAGGAGCAACTTACCAAAGGGCAATGGTCACACTATTCCATAACATGATGCATAATGAAATTGAAGTGTGCATTGATTACATGATTGCTAAGTCCCCTCAAGAAGAAAGTCATGTAGCGAGCCTACGAAAGTTGTTTGAAAGGCTACAAAAATATTGGTTAAAACTGAACCCAGTGCAATGTACATTCGAAGCCAGGTCTGGAAAATTGTTGGGTTTTGTTGTAAGTGAAAGAGGAATTGAAGTTGATCCAGATAAGATTAAAGCTGTACAGGAGTTGCCATCCCCACGTACACTAAAAGAAATGAGAAGTTACTTAGGGAATTGAATTACATCACTAAATTCATAACTTAACTCACAGATAAGTGTGATTTGATTTTTTAACTTTCGTGAAAACAAAATCCTGGTGAGTGGGATAGTGAATGCCAAAATTCTTTCAAAAAAGTTAAGCAATATCTCTCTAATCTGTCGATATTGGTACCACTTGCCCTATGATAAGCTTTAATCCTATATTTATTAATGTTCGAAAGATCCATGGGCTAGGTGTTGGGGCAGCATGATGAGATTGAAAAGAAGGAACAAGCAATCTATTACCTCAGTAAGAAATTTTTGGATTACGAGGTAAATTATTCCCATATAAAGAAAATATGTTGTGCTCTAGTCTGGGCAGCGAAAAGGCTCCGGCAATGCATGTTGTATCATGTTGCATGGTTAATCACCAAAATAGATCTAGTCAAATATCTATTTGAAATGCCAGCTTTAATATAAAGGATAGCTAGGTGGCAAGTTCTACTATCCAAATATGATATCATTTATGTAAGCTAAAAGAGGATCAAAGGTAGTGTCATTATTGAATTCTTAGCAAGCCGGGCACTTGACGATTATTAGCTGTTGGATTTCGAATTCTCTGATGAGGACTTGATGAATATTATGGTTGATGAAGAAGAAGAGTCATCGGAAGGATCTATATGGAAAATGTATTTTGATAGAGCATCAAATGCATTGGGGCATGGAATTGGCATAATTTTAATATCTCTAAAAGGGGATTATTACCCTTTTATAGCCCAGATATTTTTTATTGCACCAATAATATGGCAGAATATGAGGCATGTATTATGGGGCTTCGAGCAACATTAGAAAAGAAGGCCCAGGTATTAAAAGTCCACAGAGATTCAGCCTTGATAATTTACCAACTGCGTGGAGAATGGGAAACGCGAGACCTAAGGCTACTGCAATATAAAAATTGATTCTACAATTACTAGAAGAATTCGAAGAAGTAGACTTCATTCATCTGTTTCGTGATGACAATCAAATGGCGAATGCTCTAGCCACCTTAGCTTCGATGTTCAAAGTAATCAAGGGGTAGGAGGTGACACCCATTGAGATGAGTATTTATGAATTCTTTGCATACTGCCACAACATTGAGATTGAGGCATATGGCCTTCCATGGTATCACAATATCAAAAATTATTTGAAAGATCGAGTATATCCACCAAATGCCTTAGAAACTGATAAGAGAACCTTAAAAAGGCTGGCACTGAATTTTGTCTTGGATGGAAAGATTTTATATAAGAAAAGTTTTGACCAAACATTGTTAAGGTGTGTTAATACTTTGGAAGCAAAGAAAATAATAGAAGAAGTACATGAAGGGGTTTATGGAATTCATGCCAACAGACATAAGATGGCAAAACAAATCATAAGACTAGGCTACCTTTAGATGACTATGGAGAGTGACTGTATCAAGTATGCCCGAAAGTGTTATAAGTGTCAAATCTATGCTGACAAGAATCATGTCCCACCCTCATTGTTACATGTCATGATCGTGCCATGGGCTTTTTCTATATGGGGTATAGACGTCATCAGACCCATTACTTCTGCAGTGTCTAATCGGCATCGTTTTATCTTGGTGGCCATTGATTATTTCAACAAATAGGTGAAAGCCATTTCTTTTGCAAACATCACAAGATTGATGGTGATTAAATTTCTAAAGGCTAATATCATTTGTAGATTTAGGGTCCTTAAAAGAATTATAACGGATAATGCCTCTAACTTGAATAATAAATTGATGACAGAGGTCTGTACCCAGCTCAAAATCTCTCCTTACATTTCGATCTCATATCATTCAAAGATGAATGGGGCTGTAGAAGCTGTCAATAAAAATATTAAGAAGATTATGGAAAAAATGGTGAAGATTTATAAAGATTAGCATGAAAAGCTTTCGTTCGCTCTCCTTGCTTATCGAACCTCAGTATTGACCTTGACTGGGGCAACACTTTACTCATTGGTGTATGCCACAGAGGCAGTACTACCAATTAAAGTCAAGATTCCATCACTTTGAATATTAATGGAGACCAAATTGGAAGAAGCTGAATGGGCATAAGATCACTACGAATAATTAAACTTTATTAAAGAAAAAAGGTTGAAAATGATCCAGCATGGGTAAATGTACGGGAAAAGGATGATGAAGTCCCATAGTAAGAAAATTTGTCCAAGACAATTTCATGAAGGAGAACTGGCACTAAAGAAAATCCTCTCGATACAAAAAGATCCACGAGGCACGTGGGCACCCAACTGGGAAAGACCCTATATGGTTCACAAGGTATTCTCAGAGGTGCATTAATCCTTATCAAAATGGATGGAGATGTCTTGCCAAACCTCGTCAATGCAGACAGTGTAAAGAAATACTATGCTTAAAAAAACAAAAAAAAAAAGAAGAAAACAAAAATTGGAAGAAAACCCAAAAAGGGCATTCGATTAAAAATGATATAAGAGGGAGGCTTTGAGTTGAAAACCCAAAGAGGTGGCTCAAACAAAGAAAGAAATGATCAAATCATAGGCATGATATGATCAAACGCACCTCTAAAATATGGATCTACACAGAAGCAAATATTTCATTCAAAAAAAATCTTCAAAGATCTAAATTCAGTTGACCAGACCTTTTCTTCAACATTTACCATTATCTTTATGAATCTCTTCTTAGGCATTTTACCATTATTTTTGTAAAAAAAAA